>CAVNYN010224550.1:6117-35048 GCA_963692815.1 Nyctanthes arbor-tristis
CCCCCCCCCCCCCCCCCCCCCCCCCCCCCCCCCCCCCCCCCCCCCCCGCTGCGGCGGGCAAGTTACCAAATTGGGTTTCTTGGTACTATATAATTATTGTTACTAAGATATTTCTATTTCTATGTTAATTAAACTTCTCTTCTTCAATAGGTTGTTATTTCTATTTGAAATAGGATAAATTCTCATAATAAGTACAGCCAAATTGGAACTTTATCAGTTTATATATAAAATAGTTGCAACTTCATTTATACTTGAAACACTAGTACCAAATAGTTGCAACTTCATTTATACTTGAAGGTTAACATAGTAATTTCAAAATATTGCCAGGCTACCGTGCTATATGATGGTTTGCTTCATCCTTTGCCGCCCTCACTGCCTCTCTTTCCTCTCTATTTCCCGCCAAAACACACATTATTTCTCATATTCTCTCTCGCACCTAGGCACCAACCATTTCCTCACAGTATCATGGATATGGATATTCCCGATCCAGAAGAGCTGGAATGGCTGGAATCCCACACTGCCAATTACGACGATGCATTCGATGAAGACGCCTTTCAAATCGGTGCCATTTCGCCCCCTTCTTCACAGGAACCTAGGCCCCAAAAACCCTCGGGAAAACTTGTTCTTTCGATCCCATCAAAGCCCTCACCGGTTAAACCCAGTTTAGGTCATAACAACAATGCCAGAAAAAGGTTCCGACATGACTTCTCCGGCGAAAATGTCGCGGGTTCCGTTGAAACTGATGGCAAGAGAAGTAGAACTGAAGGAGAAGCTTCAAAAGGGAAGAGGGCCGCGCCCGCAGATTTTACGATTGATGGTGTGAATCACGAAGAAGTAGAAATCCCGTTTAACAATAAAAAAAATGAGACTGTCGGAACCGAAAATGAGGGTGAGGAGTGGTTGAGATACTTGCCGGCTAGGGCTTTGGAGGAGGAGAGTGGGCCGGTGGTGGAGGAAAAGCTGGAGAAAGTATTGTCAAGATATGCGACAGATATAGAAGGGGATTGTGTGCCTGTGACCGGGTTGGATGGGGATAGGGTCTATGTGAAGATATGTAGAGCAGAGACAGATAAAGAGGAGAGAATGAAGAAACTGAATGTTAAAGGAGATTCTAATAGTAAGCCTGTGCGTTTTATGTTGCCATATTCAATCAGTTGAAAATATGAAATGGCTGTATATTTAGGAGTAGTGCTATTTATCTAGTCTCCAGGTTGGCATTTTTACATTGGGCGATGGATGGATAATCATAAATACTTTTATCTAGTCTCCAGTCTGGGTGGCATTTTTACATTGGACGATGGATGGATAATCATAAATACTTGGAAGACATCCACCCATTCATTATCCAATGACAAAATGCCAACTAGACTGGAGACCGGTATTAAGTCTATATAAATAGCATTATTCTATATTTAGTACCAAAAATATTTGAAGAGTGTTTTCTGCTCCTAAAATTCTTTTTAATTGTGAGCTAAATTCTAAAGCTTACACTCTAATTCCTTAGTTTTCTCTTATTTGGCTGGAAAACAATAAGATCTTATTCGTCCTTCTAATGTTGGAATGAGTGGTCTAAGAATCTTGCATTGGTTTTGCTTGATCAGAGATTTCTAGTTCTGGTCCTTTCATGCCATCATATGCCAATATCATACAGAAATAGCATATCACAAATCAAATGGGCTGCTATGGGGTGGTCTTACTTTGCAAAATAGCAATAAAGATGTTCTAACAGTAGTTTAGGACTAGAATTAATTTACTGCTTTGAAGCCTTGCTTCTGAATTTGGCTTTACATGTGTGAATGAAATTCAAGTGCCCTTATGAAAAATCTTTGTGTATATTTCTGTATTTTTCCTTCTATCATGTAGAGAATCTGAACTTTTATGTGCCATCAATTACAGTTTTTTCAATTACGTGTAGAAAAGTATTTGTAACTACTCTCCATGCTTCTGAATTACTTTCTGTTTGTTTGAGAACTCAAGTCGTGATTGGATCCAAATTGCAGGGCTTATTTCAGAACCTGTCAGGATCCTGATGCAAAGAATGGAGCAGGATGAATTTACAAAGGTATATATTGCATCATATACTCCTCTCTCTAGAAATGCTGAAAAATTACAGTCATCCATTAATGGCATTCTGAAGAAGGTGGAAGAGGTGAACAAAGACATTTTTATCTCTTTCCTTTTCATCCTCACATGTAAAAGCTAAGAAGCAAGAATCCCCTGTTTCTTTTTTTCTTCAGAGGATTAGTCAGCAATTTTGTTTACTTATCTTGTTACTCATTAAAAATCAGGTGCCTGTATTCATTTTTTACACTGATATTTGTTCTTATTTGAAGAAAATACAGACTTCCTTTATCTCTCCCCCTCTCTCCCCCCCTCTCCCTCCTCCCCCCCTCAGATTTCCTGCATTTCCCTTTTCCTGAGACAACATAGGATGGATCATTAAAACTAATGTGCCAACATTTCTATGGAAGTGTGGAGTAAAGACTTTACTGTTCTTACTTATCGTCACTCGTCATACTTAGGCAATACTTCTGATATTCAGTTATATATAACCGTGTAATAAGATATATTTGCTTCAGTTCTTTTCCTTCTGATTTTCCTATCTCACCTAATGAAACTAAAGCTTGATTAAGGCAGAATTGGAATTTGCTTTCATTCTAAGGAAGTATAGTGAGATGACAGATTGATAAGGTTGTGCACGCAATATTAACTGTTTAGAACACTTCCACTCTAGGTTTACAACCAGAAATTCATTTTATAATTTTTTGAGAATGCATCATAAAATCATTTACATGCCCTCTAGGTATAACAATTGCTTCTGAAGTTAAAGCTGACTTAGGATATCTCTGATTTAGATTTTCTCTAGAATTACTGAATTAGTAGTGAAAATACGAACATTGTAAATTTATGGGGAAGAGGGGAAGCATGTATTCACCTGAAATGGGCCCATATTCACCAGGGTTTTTCTCCTTCTACCACTTTTGCTCTTGTTTTGGTTTTATTTCAAGTTTACTCTTATACCTGATAAGGGTAATTTCGACCATTACCATTTTGTTCAAGTCAAAGGCCAGGCAAATGTCAAATTTTATCTCCCAATGTACCCACCATTTATGCAAAGCATGGACCTACTCCCTTATCCAACGGCAAAATTTTTTATTCTTAGTTTCACAAGAATATGGATCGGACGCACTTTCACAGCATTTCTAGTGTAACAATGTGCATAGTAGAAGAGAGAGAGACATAAAATGTCATATTTAATTGTTCTCTCTCTTCTTTCCGTTGTTTCTTACCTTCTCTCTCTCTTTCCCCCCCTTTTTTCTCCATTGTCCTTGACATTGTCTCGTTGTAGGAACTAGAAAGTGTCAAGGACAATGTGGAAAAGGTGGGGAGAGTTGAAATATGACATTTTTTGTGTCTCTCTTCTAATGTTCACATTGTTGCATTGGAGATGCTCTTAGCTTCTTAATAATAACCTTGTTATGACCAACTAAAAAGATGTTGATTTATCTGCAAACCCATGTAAAATTTTTTTAAAAAATAAAAATAAAAGTAATCTGCGTTGTTTATGAAATTCATGCGAATGAGACCATTGATGCAAACTGATCTTTCAAGTTTTAGCTTCATGAGGGCGTGAAATATCTGAACATTGATTTTGTCTCAAAATATTTTATAAATATTTGTTTTGCGTAAGGATTTTTTCCTCCCTCAAATTTGGTCATGCTATGTTCCTGAAGGTCTTGCAAGCAAGTGTTGATGGTCACGCTGGTACAGTTTCTCCAGAAGCACCAGTGGTCAGTGAGCAACTCTGGGTGGACAAATATGCTCCAAGTTCGTTTACGGAGCTCCTTAGTGATGAGCAGACAAATCGTGAGGTAGTCTGGCATTTCGTGATCTCACTAATGTATTTTGATGTTTCTTTTATAGGTTTTCAAAGAAGTTTCATTTCTGCTCTGCTATTTCTTCATTCATTGGTATTACCTTCTCTGTTGCTTTTTTCAGGTTCTTTTCTGGTTGAAACAGTGGGATTCCTCTGTTTTTGGATCGGAAATCAAGAGTACAGCGGATGATGTTTTGTCTGCTTTGAGACGGCATTCATCAGGTTCTCAACATGTAAAACATTCTATGAAGAGTTCTTTTACAAGCAATAGAGAAATGACATTTAGTAGAGAAAATCTGAGAGCTCATAACAAGATGGATAAAGAAAGGAATGAGTCACCAGGATTTCAGGAGGCATGGGAGAAGAAGCGCAAACAGTTTGGTCCACCAGACCAGAAGGTCTGTTAATATTCTGACTTACCCTAAGATTCATCCCGGTGGCTGTCCAATGGTGTTAACCTGGAATTTATGTTAAAAGCTTATTTTTACATAATGAGTCGAAATATTAGCTATGCTGATTTTGTGATTCTCCTCGTGGGAGCACTGAAGAGGCACGTGACATACTTCCAAATTTCTACACATGTGTATATAGTTATTTTTAGTGTGATATGCTATACATAACTTTTATCCATATGCTATATAAACACATTGATTACTACAAATATAATAAGCTTGCCAGGAGTTTGATCATTCCAGATAAGATATTTTAAATTTTTAATGCTATTGATATTGATTTGGTTCGCAGCTTACTATTGATATTGATTTGCTCCAGAATTTTTGGAAACCTTGTAACACTGGTATAATTTACATTACTACAGTTACTGCGGACATATCAGTTTTTTCCTGCTAGAACTTAATTAGCACAAACTGCTGTGTACTGTACGTCATTTTGCACTATGGATAGCTATGATGAGTTTGTATTCATTATAATCATATTTCTTTGCATACTATAGAATTAGTAATATTAGCTGTTTTTAAATATATCTTATATCAAACTGCATGTGTGATAATCTTTTCTGAGTGTTCTCTTTTTAAATCTTTTCTACTAATAGTTAAATACGAAGATAGCTTCCTGTTTGCAACAGTAGGTTATTCTATCATTCGATCTTTCCATTTTTCTGAATTAAGTTAATGAGTTTCCAAAAGTTAAAATTTTCACTAGTCATTTCTTCACTGGCAGTATTTTTGGGGTTTGATTTCATTTTTCTTTCCAAGTAAATAATGGCTAGACCCAATTAGACCTAAAAATGAATTTGTCTTGACTTTGCCCTGTATATATTTTGGGCTTCTAATTTCTTTCTTTTTAGATTTATAAAATGGGCCATACCTAAGTTTCAAGGTGCTAATTGGTTGGCTGCAGGACAAAATATGTATGAGGCGAATGTGTGAAGAAAAAAAGGACTTTAATATGGGTGTGGAGCTTGAAGCTAGAATGGATAAAATAAGTAGCAAGGACATTAGCGGACAAGTTGATTTTGCATCTGGTGATAATAAATCAGGCCGAGAATTAGACAGTTGAATTATGTTTTGGGAATACCTAAAGAATTTCCAGAGTAAATTGATCTTCATGAAACTAGTTAAAAGGGGGAAAAAGTAGAACAAAGTTAACATGGCCTTTTTTGATTTCCAAAAGAATGTATCCCATTGGATGTTTTGATAAAATCTAGCCTATTCCAAATTAGTCATGGCATCAACCTTAATTTATTGGAACTGGGAATACCATGCTATTTTCATTTGGATATTTTGTGCATCTCTTGTGTTCCAGATCAGTCTTTTGAGGAAGATTTCATGTCTTGCAGATTCTTCTTCTTTGTGGTCCCCCTGGGCTTGGGAAGACAACACTTGCACATGTAGCAGCCAGTCATTGTGGGTACCGTGTTGTGGAGGTCCTATAAACTCAATCTTTTATTGATTCTCCTAAATTTACTTTTATTCCATCAGCTTATTTACAGTTTAATTATATAATGTACTGCATGTGTTCCTGATTGTCGGTTTGATAACTAATTCAGCTTATTGTTTTAGAGTAAGTTTGCCATTACAGATATAGAAAGATTAAGGTTCTGTAGATGAACATACAAGCACTATTTCTATTTTTATGCTTCAGTATGTTATAATTGCCTGTGCTAGTAAGTAATAGAGTTATTTGTAATGCTTAATTTTCATTTATAGGACTGAATGCTATAGGGCTTCTGATGGTATTCCCCTTTTTAAGTTTTCTACCGGTTTTCATATGTTATCACACCTTCATGATTTTTTTCTTCATGCAAAGTTGATCTTAATCCATATATTTAAGTCCTCCAAGTTAACCATATGACTTTCTTCAACTTGTATTCTACATTTGCCATGGTACCATGAGAACTGCTCTTTGTAACAGATTAATGCTAGCGATGACCGGTCATCGTCAACCATTGAACCCAAAATCCTTGACGCGGTTCAGATGAATTCTGTCATTTCGGATTCAAAGCCGAAGTGTTTGGTTAGTCTTATTATGTAATTATGCGACTTTAGATACTAAGTTCTAGTTGTTCTTGCATTCATGTGATTCTAGACTACTCACTGACATCTGTCTTTTTGTAGGTTATTGATGAAATAGATGGGGCTCTTGCTGATGGCAAGGGTGCTGTTGACATCATTCTTAAACTGGTAAGTTATGTCATCCTTCTGTAACTGATAATGGCTTAACAACATGAGTACAAGTACTTACTGAAAACTGCCCATAGCTGGATGTCGGATGACTTGATTAATCTGCTGGCATACAACTATAACTAAAATTATCTTCTGATGCAACAGTCTATTACTCAAACAGTTTATGCTTTGAGGGCAATGAAGTTCAACTACTGGCATGACTGTGATATGCATATTGCAATACTGATAACATTACTGAACCGTATCCAGTCTATTTCATGATCTCGACTGAATTTTGCAGACAATAGAATTAGATGATAGAAACTAGGAACCAGATGGCTATATATTTGAAAGAATATCTGAGAATTAAGTTAAAAAGTATTGCCAGTTTCTTTTGTTCATTGCTACAATTGAATTCAGATAGCTTGCCTGTTTCTACACTTCAGTTTTATTTGCTTCCTTATTGCTTGTATGGAATATGAATTTGGATTTGATACTGCCATTTGAGACATCATTTAGGACCCCAAGGACACATAGTTCTTTTCCTGTGCACTTGAGCAAAAGTGAAAATATCTGCTGAATTTTTTAAAGATGATTTCACCGGTCAAAATAATTCATTAACTGAAGAAATGGCAACTTCTGCCCGTTGCCTGGGAATGCGTTAATATTTAGTCACAACGTAGGTTATGCCTGTCATCGCCAAATAGTTGCTGACACTAGCAGGTTTTCTTCTCTTTGGAATAGCTTTTGCTTTTTGTAGAAATGCTTCCTGAATAAACCTCCTAATTCCACATTCTAAATCTCTTCTAAGTTCTAGTTGGAATGAGCACTTTTAGAAAAATATCCACACATGTGCAAAAGCAACTTCTTAGTCTCAAAGGCTACTTTTGGCTTTTCAAAAGGCATGCCAAGTAGGCCCAAAGTCGATGTTTCTAAAAATTTGTCAATATGAGGAATTTGTCTCATTTTCATGCCAGGAATCTCTCATGTTTAATAATCTTGGAGATATTATCTTCAAGCATGGAGTTCTTTTTTGGGTTGCCAAGAGCCCTTCAATGACATGATTGAATACAAGTGCTGCCGGGACAATCTTTAAACATGACATATTAAGATTTCAGATGCTGTTACTGTTTCTAGACTCTTCCAAGAAAATTGTTCATCCATGAACTTTTCTAAAAGCTATTTTTCAGATTTACATGTAAAGTTTATGAGATACTTTTGCTGGACTTATTTAAGTTTTTGAATATGAACCGAGATCTCTTCTTTTTGCTTTGAACCAATGGCAAAACAGATTCTACTGGTATAATTTGGATCACCTATTTAATGTCTAGTACGTTTTTCTCAGAGTGGATATGGACCAAAAGCTGCTTTTTTAGACCTCAATGAAAAAGTGATCGTGCAACAGTGGCAGATGGGATACTGTTGTTATCTTGATGTCATACTCTGTTAGCATCATTAACGTATTAAATATATGGGGATGTGTTTGTATTGTTATCTACTTTATAGATAACTAGTATTCATAGCCAGAAAGTAGTTTGCACGGCTCTCTTTTTTTTTTTTTTTTTTTGTATTTGTAGGATTCAGATCTATGCAGTCAAAAAAATTTCTATAGCATTCTAACTTCTTCCTCTTCCTTTTCTTTACTTTTTTTTTTTTTTTAAATTAACCAATACAGGTGTCTGCTGACAGAAAATCAGACTCTGGGAAGGACAACATAGCTCAAGAGGAACATTTTGCACAAAAGTCAGCTCGAAAAAAACAAAGGACTATATCGTTGTTAAGGCCTGTAAGTATGATTTGTTCTCAAATGTGGATCTTATAACTATTCTTGACATTGATGTCAGTGATTGTGATGTAGGTTATATGCATTTGCAATGATCTTTACACACCAGCCTTAAGGCCATTGCGTCAGGTGGCCAAGTAAGTTTCATGGCATTTGTTTTTACTTGAAATTTGAGAAATGAAACTTAAGGCATGATTCTAAAGACAATGTTTCAAATTGAGTTGGCAGTCAATTGTTGTGAACTGTAATCAATTTGGTTTTCTATTTGATAACATCTTGGTTTTCTAGCAATGCTTTTATGCATGGAGGACATCAGTTCAACTTCTATGCATGATGCAAGTAAAAAAGTTCACTCAATCGGTAGTTCAGTGGACAACATACAGATGTTATTTGTATATCTTCATCTAATCAAGTTATGTAGTTATTTTTTACCTCTTCCTGTAAGAAGTATTTGGTAAAAAGAGAAATAATGACAAATGAATCATGATAAGGTGTTAATCTTTTATGTTAAATCAATAACGAGGCCACGACCTTATTGCTTATGATTCTTATATAGATTGCTATGCAATTACTAATTCTACATTTATCTGGGTTTATTATTACTAAATTGTAAGAGCCCTGAAGACACGTGAGTAAAATAATTTTTTATTTTTTCTCCCTTTTGCAGGGTTCATATTTTTGTCCAACCAACAGTGAGTCGGGTTGTCAATAGGTATTGATTATTAAATTTTTAGTTCAGTAAATAATTTTCTTGAATAGTTCAGTAATGTAGCTTAGTTTAGCCAACACCTGAAATTTTACAGCTACAGATATGTTTTAAGATGAAGTGTCTTAACTTTTAGAAATTGCAGGCTCAACTATATATGTAGAAAAGAAGGACTGAAGACAAGTTCTATAGCGCTTGCTGCATTGGCTGAATATACTGGTGAGTGTTATTCCTCCTGCCATTGAATTCAAATCTCATGGATTCGATATGAGAGCTTTGTGATTGCTTGCGTAACAAGAGATAGAAATTGATAATAGCTATAAAATTGCGATGATCTCTGAAAATTTGTCAATGCTCATGTTGTAATCTATGCCAATGGGCAAATTGTAACCATCCCTGGAATTTGTCAAAGGGGATAAGTCTAATTTGGTTGGATCTTTTTAAGCATCCAAAACTTATTGCTGAAAGTGGAGACTGCCTATGATTCGTCAGAGTCCGGTAGGTGACAATATACTGATATCCGAAGGGCTTGTATCTTACACAGCAATCATCATCAACAACAACAACTGAGTGAGACCAAGGGTGACAGCTCAAGTGGTAAAGAGCACCCCTTATGTCTTGGGTTCGAGTCTATGCTCCCCTCCTCCAAGTTCCCCCAATTGTATAAAAAAGAAAAAAGAAAAAAGAAAAAAAAAAAAAAAAAGAAACTGAGTGAATTTGGCAATAAGATAGAAACATTGTACTAGTACGATTCTCTGGAAATCTCACTTCATAAATCCAAGGCAGTTTCCTTGTGTGGATGAGTATATGCAAGATATGCTTTCTTGGTTTTGGAGAAATGAGCAAGCATAATATGTCAGTGGACATTATAGAAACATCTAATTGATAGAAAACCAAGAGTATCTACCACTACCCGGTTACCAGTATATTGTCACCGGGGTATTGGATATTCTCACAGGATTGCTGCTTCAAATGAATAGCTGAAGAGCAATGTCTTGTTTGAAACCACGGTTCTTTGTTATTTGATTAACTACAGTACGTTGTGTGAATCATATCATTTCAGGTACTTCATATGTCATACTGATTTGCACAATTATTTTTGTTCTCCTGGCACTTCAGCAATTACCAAAAGGTGCTGCCTCCTGCGCAGATGAACTGATTCTATCAATTTCTTTTTCTTCTAATCTTCAGAATGTGATATACGATCATGCTTAAACACTCTTCAATTTCTCAACAAGAAGAAAATGGCCCTCAATGTGGTATAATCTGATTGTCCTCTCTTTATCATATTCCTTGTAACTTGTTATTCATGAAATTAAATAGTATTCACTACATCTATCATCTGTGTTGCCTCTTTGTGTATTTATCGAAATCTATATATCTGGAACCATATTCTTTATATCACTTTAGCTTGATCACGAGGCTTTGTTTCTTAGTTGGAGATAAGCTCTCAAGTGGTTGGTCGAAAAGATGCATCAAAAAGTGCTTTTGACATTTGGAAAGAGGTGATACTAGACAGCTTCTAATAGTAATAGTCTCCTTGCACCTTTTGCCCGTTGTACTTTAAACTCCTTTTTTTGTACTCTTCATTTAGATTTTCCAAAAGAGAAAGGGAAAACGAGCCAGGAAAGCCAATATATCAGGCGGTGGCATGTCCAATGAATTTGAATTTCTTCACTCCCTAATATCTAATCGGTAGGTAGAAAATGCGTGTTTACCTCTATTTGTCATTTCAAGTGATGGATCATGATCTTTAGTTTTCTGATCATCCAGTGGTGATTATGACTTAATATTGGATGGAATCCATGAAAACATTTTGCAGCTGCGCTATGTTGATCCTTTGATGCGAAAGACTGTACGTTCTACTGGCCAACTTCCTCGTATCCCTTGTCACGTTTTTTTGTTTTGGCTATGCTTGAATAATTATTTAAAGTTTTGTTTGAGTAAAATATGCTGTGGAACTTTCAGGTCAAATGTTTGGACAATTTGGGAGTTTCTGACATGGTTCATCAATACATTATGCGCACACAACAAATGTCTCTTCAAGGTGAAATTTCTATCAAAGTATTCCCCTTGATGATAGCTATTCAGTTTTATTTTATGTTTGAATTCAATTTCTGCAGTTTATCAGCCTCCAATTGCAATTTCCATACACAATCTTGTAGCTCAGGTGGAAAGAATGAGTATTGAGTGGCCAAAGTCGTTCCAGAGGTACTTAAACTTACATGAAACTCTTATAATTTTCAACTTCCAGAGCTGTTACCATTAGTATTCTGCCAACTTGTTCTTTTTGCAGATGTCGTACAACTTCAATGGAAAGGATGGACATATTTCACACGTGGCACATCAAAATCTCGCCGTACATTTCTAGACATTTGTCAACTAAATCCTTTGTAGAAGACTTAGTGTCTCCATTGTTACATATTCTTTCACCACCAACTCTAAGGCCAGTAATTTATGTACAATTATCTTGGTATTTTGCTTCACCTAAACTGATTCACACTCAACCCATGCAAATAAAAATAAAACATGTCTTGTTGTAGTGATTTAAGTGGGAGTTTACTTAGTGAGCCAGTAATGTTAAGAGAGCTTATGTTCACATGGAGTGGCCCTCATTTTTTTTTTAATGCTTTCCCTTTTATTTTGGGTAACCAAGCCAAAAAAATTAAAAGATGTTCACATGGACTGCAGAAATGACAACCCAGACGCATCATGACCCATGCTTAAACTGGATAGGCTGTACTGAAACATCCAAGTGTTTACTTGTTCTGAGAATACTGATGACGTGGTCTCTTTTGCAGGTTGCACTGCATTTACTTTCTGAGAAAGAGAAGAGCGATCTGGATCAGTTAGTTAATATGATGGTTTCATATGCTATAACATATAAGAATATCAAATCCGATCAATCTGGTATCCCAAGACATGGAGATGCATTGGACGCATCAGCGCTTCTACTTGACCCCCCTATTGGCGAATTTATTCATTTGAAGGTTCATATTTTTGTATCCCAGTCCAGAAACACCTCCAGACTTGAAATTGCATGTAACCTCATGTGAATTCTCAGAACATTGCTTTCTTTTAATTTTCTCCTTACATTCTTTCTTTTTTACTTGAACAGGGATATAGGTCATGTCATTTCATTCTTGCCTCGGCTGTGAAGCAAGTTTTGGTTCATGAGGTGAGTGATGCATTTAGAAATAAATAAATCATCAGCTTATATTTGAGTTGTTGTGTTGCATGTGTACTGTGTAACATTGATTACTCTAATCATCAAAGGTTACTACACACGAGCACACAGACACACAAAATATTTTAGTGCTTCTGTGAGATAGCAAAAGAACAAATTGCTCCTCATGTTTATTCAATTTACTTGCCATGGGTTTGGGTATTAGTAGGATTCATTGTTTTTAAGTCCATTTTCACATGCTACCTGCAGTCATAGAGAACATTTCATTTTTCCTCTCTTGAGCTAAATGGAACTCAAGATAAAATTGCGAAAATGATTTGCTTATCATTGTATTGACCATTTTAGCTAAGGGACATTTCAGGTTGACATCTATAAAATAATGCTTTTCTTGTCCTCTACTTGGTTCCACCTAAAATGTTGGATCTTGGACATATCATCGACAATGTATTTGTCACTTTCTGCTGAGTACTCCTTTACCCTATTATCATTGAATAGACTGATACTTTCTGTTAAATTTCTGTTACTTGATGAGTATCCATTTCCCACTTGCCCAGGAAAGATCTGAAAGTTGCTGAACCTTGAGTGAACTTAGTTCATTAATATTACATTATCCTTCTTCACAACATAGTGAGACACTTCACTAAAATACTAAACAGTTTAACTGTTTGAGGATACTAATTCAGCCATCCTCTCTTCCATTCTATTGGCCTTTTCCTCCCTGACAAGTGCAGAGGTATCCAATTTGTACAAACTAATATTGTTGATCGTATCTGCTTTATTCTCTGATTCTAGTCGCAATTGGTCAACTTAAGATTCTTGCATTGCGCTTTTTAGGTTGAAAAGCAAAAGATTTTGCAAGGCAGTGCAAACAGACCCAGCCTACCTACTCATGCAAATACCAAGGGAAGTCAGGTCCTGACAGCGGATGAGAACTCCAGCAAACAACCATCCAAGTCTCATCATACAATTGGGTCCAGCAAAAAGAAAATTTCTAATTTATTCACTGTAGAATCTGGCAGATCTGACACAGTCTGTGTGGGAGGAAGATCACCTGAAAGGAAAATGAAGCTTTCTGGTAGCCCCCATAATTTCTTTGACCGGTATACATTTTTCTGATATCGTTTGTTTTTATTTAAAGCTGAAAAGAGCAAACAATAAGAGTTCATTTTAGAAGAATGCATATGGTCTCTGTAAGATGGTTGGAAATGTAGCATTGTTACTTTATTATTAAAGGATAGTTTTATATTCTTAATACTGTGAATTTACTGAATTGGCTTCTACTTAACCAGGTTTCGGAAAGTAAGCAACAAAGGTTCTCAGACTAGAAGCAATGTGGTACAGAGGCCAGAAATAATGGAGGGAGACCTGCGCCCTTTGTTATTTAAATTTAATGAGGTATGGAGTTGCTGCATATTTGATATGTAGTTGTATTATACTCTCATATTTCTGAGCTAACTATGCAAATGTGCTAAGCCTGCATTAGCTTAACTCACCCGTAGCTTAGAGTCTTTGAATTTCTCGTCTCCCTTCAGAAAATTGATAAACCTTATACTGTCATTGTATGGGATGTGTATTTCCTCTTTGTCATCTTGTCCATGTTTACAGTTTAGTTATGTTTAGATTGTGCTACAAGATAGTCATTAGCTGGAGTTGGAGATTTCGAGTAGCAACATGCTTCTTTTTTAATCTTGCAGTTCAAAGTGAAATCAAATGCAGAAGTTCTTTGATGTTAAGAAGGGTCCTTTCAGATTCTTTTGCTTCTGTACTAAGTTTCATGTGCCCCTTCGAGTCTTTGACCTCCACCCACAAATAATATATATATTTCTTAAAAGATAAATTCAAGGGAAATTTTTAAGTGTGTTTGGGTGCAAGTGTGTTTGGGTGCTGGTGCATGAACTGTTTATCCAAGTACTTTTAGGGGTACAATTGGAGAGCAATGTTAACCTAGTACATCATGTGTAAATTACCCTTTTCTGAATTGAAAGTGGCTCATTTTTCACATATAAAACCTTATTTTCTGTAGGGATTCACAAATGCTGTGAAGAGACCAGTACGAATTCGAGAATTCTTGATGTGATCTAAAGCACGGTTGTAAGCATCTTTGTTCGTCATCTATTCTTTTCATATGCAGTAGAAAAGCTTTCAGTTTTCATTACATTTTTGCCTGAAATAAACTCTCCCGACAAAGTGCCAGCGGAGACACTGAATATTTGGAAACCATTTGTGTTTCCTCTTAGATGATCTCCTTTGTCATCCACCTCGATACTAGTCAAGCAAATCGAGAGATTGAAGGTTGCAAGATTCAGTTGCATTCATAATACCATACTATACTTCTCTTGGGGCTAATATATAGAGACGCTGCTGCAAATTTTTGTTTTTTTTCAGCTTTGACAACATTGGAACCCAATTCATATGCAAGTAGTGAACTGGCTTGCAGATGCTGTTGATATTCAGATCCATCATTTAGCATATCCTGATGCGTTCCTAAGTAGCTTCATTACATTGTTTTGGAATGAAATGTAGCTAGGTTTTTGTCAAGGATGACGTTCTGATATCGCTATATATGGATGTACTCAAAAATCAAACTCAAGCAGTCTCTCAAGATAACAGGACTAGTAAAGGCATTATCAATTTCCCGCCAAATGTGGAAATCATTTTCACAAGTTTAGCAGTCGATATGTATGTTTAATTTTGCCAAAAATAATGGCATTTGTAGAAATTTAATCTTCTAAATGCTTCTTAAAGTTTTCGATTGAATCCAAGAGATGCAAAGTGTATTTTTTTTTTCAAGACAAGTATCTCGGCTCAAAAATTTAAACTCGAAATACAATTTTATTAATTATCAAACATAATTATAAAGCAAAAGATGGGGACTTATGTGTTTTATCTCCAAAATCATTACAAATTATATTCTCACCCGTCCGCCTCACATGAAGAATAGATATTAAATTGTTTGAAAAATAAATAATATGAAATTTTATAATTTTTTTGTATGATTGAATTTTATAAGGTTACATTACTTATTCGAATAATTAATTTTTAACATCAATTAAACAATAACGTAATTTTGATCTTATCATCTTAAGGTAATTATAGTTTACAATAAATTTTAACTCGGTTGTTAACGTTTAACGCAAATAAATATTGTTTTTTTTTTTGGTACTAATTTAGATAAATGACATAGTATGAAAAAATTGCTAGCTGGGTGGTTACGTGTGCTATGAAAATGTTTCTTATTTGAAACCAGTAAAGTTAAATAACATGAAGATTATATAAATTAATAATAGCTAAAAGTAATCGTCTATAAAATAGTCATAATTATTAATATCCATTTATACAGGGAAAAATTAAGAAAAACTATCATTATAATTTTCAATTATTTTAAACTAACGATATATATGTTTAATTTCTATTAATTTAAGATATATTAGACAATTGGATAATCAAATTTATTTGTAATTGAAACGATTAAGTAATAATAATTATCTATTAGCTATTAAATTTAACAGTAAATCTTATTTCAAAATGATGAATGGACAAGGTAAAAGTGAATAAAAAAAATTTTAAAAAATTGAAAAGTTTAGAATACCACGCTGGTTACCGCAATATGAAACAAAATGTTTAAAAAGACCCTACAAACTAATTTTTGGCCGGAAAAATGCGGTATAAAGTTACCGTAGATCCTTTCATTTAATTAATTTATAGATTTGTAGGAGCAAATGCAATGTATGAATCTAACACTAAGTGTGATGCATGAGACCTGTCTAGACCGAATACAAGGCTTGTGCATCCTATCTAATCTAAAGAGACCCTGTAGAGTCTTGAACCCATGTGGCTTATGAACCTCTCCCTTAACTTGAGTCTAGGACTGGACAGATGCAAAGAAGTCAGCAACTGCATTCCCTTCCCACAAAATATGTTGAAATTTTAAGACCATATTCTCTTTCAACTTTCATATCCTCTTTACAGTATAAGCGATTTCTTATGTAATCCCATCTATTTTTTGAGTATAGAACTACATAGCAATAAGAAAATCCATTTCAACCACTACCTTGTGATAACCGTTTTCATTTTGTAGCCCAAGCTCCAGGGCTCTTAGTCAAGAGATGCAAATTTGAAAATAGATATATTTATTTATTATTGCATGGAAATATTTTGATCAACTACATAGCAACAAGTTTTTTATTACAAAAATAATGGGTCTAATTTTGATGGTCCTTTGAAGAAGTTTCGTTACATTTAAATTTAACGGGTGGTCTAATCTTGATAAATTTCAATATTAGTTTTTCTTAATTTTTTTAAAAGCACAAGTGAAAATGTGGACTTTATATTGTGTTTTGAAGAATTATTATTATACTTTTAAAAAATTTTTAGACTTTTATTTTAAGTTCTTACGTTTTATCATATACCAATTTCAATTGTGCTTTACTGAGCATCAACTTTTTCTTTTGTATATGCCCTTTCAGAGGACAGTATTCTAGTGCATTTTCAATAAAACGTCTTCAGTTTTGGGTTCTTTTTAAAGGATGAAAATGGCATCTGGAGTAAAGTGCAATGAAAATAAAAAATGGCAATGCAAATGTAATTCTTATAAAAGGTTGAGGCCTTCAACTACCAATTTCCTGAATTTCCCGCGCAATTACTCTATTGTCCCACATTTCCCTTCTATAATCCAGAAAGAAACGGACTTGGAGGAAAATTTACAAAGAAAAAGGAAAGAATAAAAAATGGAAACCATGAGCTTCCGCCCTCCCCAATGAGCATCGCTGAATTTTGCTGCAAATCGTTAGTCTTTATACCTTCTTTATTTTTATATAGCGAAATTAATCGGTTTAGGTTTTAAAGGTTACAGATATTATTATTGTTTTCTAGGGCTTAACGGAGATAATAATGTTAAGAGTTATTGTATTGTATTGCAGAAAATTTTATGTTTGGGTGTTTTTTCATTTTTCCTTTTTTTTTTCGGTAATTTATTTAAACATCAGGCTCATCGTTTCGACTTTTGCCTAATATATGTTTAGTGTCATGAATGATAGTGTTTGTGCAACCAAGATTATTACTATTTTCAGTTTAGGTCTGAATTAGTCGCATTCATTTAAATTGCAGAGTGTGAAGATGATGGAATCCGTTTTTGATAAGTGAGTAATTTTCCAGTAAGCAGAAATTGCGTTGGAGGTGAAAAATATTGCCCTTGTTGAGCATGTCGAGCAACAAAGATGAGAGTGGGGGCCAGGATGCCGCTGATAGAATCAAGGTTGCGGCCCTGTCAGCTGCAAAAGGACTCAGCGGTGCTCAGGCGGAGCGTGCAGCTGCAGCAGCTGCGCGGAATGTGAATGCCTATGGACAGAAGGAAGAAGGACCAAGTAGATGGCAAGAGAGGAAGGAAGCTAAGAGGCAAATGTATTTGATGAGTACTGAGAAACAAGTGAGGTTGGGTGTGAGGAGAGACATCAAGAACACGGCATCCACCCTGGGGGCTTCTGCTCAATGCCAGAAATGCTTCCAAACTGGGCATTGGACTTATGAATGCAAGAACGAGAGGGTTTATATCTCAAGACCATCACGTACGCAGCAATTGAAAAACCCGAAACTGAGGAGGAAGCTGTCTGTTTCATATGATTTGGACAAGCCAGATACTCATCCCGGGGGAAAGAGTGATCTAAAAGGGGAGAAGAAGAGAAAGAGAAAGCATAAAAGGAACAGCGAGGCTTCTGTTTTTGTTTCAGACAGTGGAACATCATCCGTTACTGGATCAGATAATTCTTCTGAGGAGAGTGTGTCGAGTTACAGTTCATCCACTGATTCGGAGGAAGACAGGAGGAGAAGGAGAAAGGGGAGAACAAAAAGAAGCAGCAAAGGAAGAGGAGGTACAGCTCCTCTTCTGAGTCATACACCGACTCCAAACCTGATTCCAAGGGAAAGAGCCGGCAAAAGAAGAGCACGAGCAGGAAGCATAGCAGTAAGCGCTAAGGCAACTTATAATACCATCTGTTTATTTCATTCGTAACCTTGAGCGTTGTGTGGAGTCTATTTACAAAGTGTTTGGCTAGGATGTGAATTATGATTTGGATTATAATCTACAATGTGACGTGATATTATTTTATTAGTTGTTTTTTTGTAAAAAGTAAATAATTGTGGCTTGACTTTTTAAAAAACATGAAACTAATGAAATAATGCCATATCTTAGATTATAATCTGATACAGTTGCCAAAAACATTGTTAGGGTGCAATGTGGTATTTTATCGCAAGGGGCCAGATATATAGGAAACCAGTCCTATTAGATGCTACAACTTGTAAAGATTTACTCCACCAAAATAGTTGAGTTCCTTCCCCTGTGTTAAATCTTCATTGGTTATCATGTTTTGGTGACCATACCAACATAAACGTACCTTGTTGCTGATGATATGTGACTAAAAGCTAGGATGAGGCACTCGATGAAAAAACAATGATTATGTCCAGTTTACAGTACCAAACTTGTCCTAATTGATCTTCTTGTGGAGCCCCGCTTTCATTTTTCTATTTTTGTGCTTGAAAGGCCACCTGTTTTGAGTTATTATTGTGGTGTGGTGGCTGGTGCTCTTCCGATCTGTTTTTATGTTTCTTCTTTTGTTTTGGTCACGGGAGTACAGTGCTAGCTAGACATTTCTATATTTTCTAAACAGACTCTATAAACAGAACCAGTATTGGCTCTATGGAAAATTGGTTAGCATTTAGCATTTTTGAAAACTTAAAAAACTAATTCAAAGACGAATGTATCATTTTGCGTTCCCCCGACCATACAGTTTGCCAATAATTGTTTAAAAAAAAAAAATTGGAAAGGGAAAAATGCTGGGGTGAGAGAGGCTCGAACTCTCGACCTCAGGATCACTCAAAGCTATGAGACCTACGCGCTAGCAAACTGCGCCACCACCCCATTATGCCCATAGCCTGTGTGTTCGCCATAATATATAGTATATTAGTATGATTTCTTCAATTACTTAACCAAACAGTTTGTGGAATTACAACTGCCTTCAACAAGTTTTTATTATCCACATATATCCATGACAAACAAACTCTTAACCACCATTTTCATCAAATTATTATACACAGAAAAAACAAAAATCAAACAAAACTCCTAAGTTTAAACTCAAACGTGGAATATATTCTAGTTGAATTGAATCAATTTACTTGGACACAATTGAACAAAAACATGATTAAATCTAGTTAAATAGATGGCTTGATTTTAGTTTAATTTGTTTTAGAGAATTAAGTTGGGTCCTATTGAAATTGGTGCATCTAAAGAGGTAGGTCATGAGCTTGGTGAGATTAATAATTGAATACAATGTTTAGTTGAAAAAGGGTTGGGGTTTTTTGGCAGCTTAGAAAGATTTAATGACAAGGCCTGTTTGAAGTCAATTTTGAGCATCTTGAAATGGTCCATGGAGAGGCATTCACATTAGCATTGAATGCCATTTCTAGAGCTGCAAATGGCTGACTATCTCTCTCTCAATCTTCCACTCAACAATGTTAGTAAATTCACATACACATTTTTCTTTCTAGAATCAATGTCATGTTTTCTTTATTTTTGAAGTTAAACCTAGGATTAGATACATAGTAAATAACAAACTTTCTCAGACATAAAATCAACAATTTTGAATAATCAAGCTGAGTTTTATGCTAATCGTCAAACTTTCTTTAATTTAATATGTTCAATAGATGTTCATTTTATTTTTTAGTTTTTCTAAATGTCTAAGGTAAAAGTTATCATGTCAATGTCATGTTATTTTTTTCATCAATCATGTTAAATGTACCGTTAGAATAGTTAACAAAATTTTTAATATTATTATACTATTTCTTTGTTTTTGTGTGTAGATTTGTCTATTCTCAACATGATTTTGTGGATTGTACCCCAGGGTGGGGTTGCCAATCACGCAAAGGATTAGCCAACTAGGCAAACCACTAACAAGTTCTTGTATTTTTTCCGTTGGAATTGCTACCATTCCACATCTGATTTTCCTTTATCCACTGCTACAAAACAAAAAAGAAAAATAAATTATTCGAACCATTATTATGCTACTTATTGACATTTCATTTTTGTTATGTTGGCCGATACTGTAAAGCTAAATTTTATAATAAACACTAGATTCATTTTTTTTCATTATTTAAACATCATAAGAATCTCTGCTCTCAATTCGACATACACAAAATCGAACTCGCATCACATGATAACGGTACTCATTGAATCATCAATTACATATTATTATTTGTGGTTTATATATACACACACACATTTCTTTCATTTAGTTTTTTTGGAGCAACTTTTATTAATTATTTGTCTATATAAAAGAAATATATAAAATTCACACTGATGCTGACATTTCTCCTTTTAGTTATAGAAATTAAATATGTTGCCAATGTTTTAACTATGAGCTGTTAGATAAAATGATTCAATGTTGTGTTTACATTAAACAAATAGAGGTTGTCTGTTGCACATTTGATCAAAATTATATGATTCTATGTTACACATGAAAACGATGAGTTGAAGTAAAATATAAATTTTCAAGTCTGCTAAGAATAGTCTAGTTTGAAGTTTTACCGTTGCGTCAAAGTCTGCATACACGACATTTCTTCAATTGATTAACTATAATAAATTTATTATTAGGTATGCATTCCTAATGCAACACGTGTAAAGGATTAACGATAATTAATCAATGGTAATACATCATTTGTTTAATCATTTTTGGTTAATTATTGGATCAAATGCCGTGCTTTAGAGTGCAATGAACCTAAATCAATAGATGATGAACTGTATCGAAATCTTGCTTGTTAGAGATAAGTTGAATATATTATTATCGTTTATTTTTATTGATACAGAGATATTATATATAGACCGATGAATGAATTTGTAAATATTAAAGAATTTATTTCTTATGTTTAATAATTAATCTGTATAATGTTCAAAGACGACCAAATCAATGGTAAATTGCATAATTGGCATATCATGGACTAAAAATCAATCGAAGACATATTAGTTTCCACGAAGACTTATTAGTTTCCACAGTAAGATTTTTTAATCATAAAAATAGTATAAACAAATGGTACTCCTGTGGACAAAAGCCAAAGTGGGGTAGACGTCTATTTATTTCTTTCAAACTTTTGCCAGTGAAGAAAAATAAAGTCGGCGGGTCAGTCCAAAATGGCTGGCCATGAAAATGAATTCCTCATCCAATCATATCATTATTTGCTTCGACAGTCCTTACAGCAAGTGACACCACAACCCCCAGCCCGCTTCTTGGAGTGGAGATCCTTTTTCCCCGTCTCGCTTTTCATTCTTCTAATTTTTACACGAATGTTCAAATATCATATGTCTAGTATTGTAACAAAAGTGAATAATAATATATAACATAATACTAACATTTTGTTACACACCCATCAAATTACATTAATAACTAATGTTATATTACATCATCTACCTCACAGGTCAAATACTATACTGATTATTAATTTTTTTTTGTCTTTTTCTTTTTTTAGATACCATTTCACTAGACTTTATAATTGTCCCATTCCAACCTGCGCCCAGTTAGGAGCCCGCGTTTTACATTTTTCTTTTTTTTTTTTCCTGGGTGGAACTAAAAGTAGCCCACAATTATAGATGTCCCAAAAAAAGCATTAGATAGAAAGTCATGAAATGTATTTTTTGTGGTTAAAATCATGTCACCCACAAAAAGTATTTTGAGAATATAAAATATAGGAAGTGAATTTTGGTCACAAAAATTCTGAAAATTATAAGAGCTATTTAAATTTGATAAATTACCTACTAGTCAACATATTGCACTAATTTATAAATTTACTATGATGATATGTTAAATGTCATCGTGGCTCACTAAACTTCTTAAATGTGTTCATCTCTCCAATGTCATTGTGGCTCTATAAACTTCTTTGCCTGAACCAATCCTATAAGCATAATTTCTCTTATGAGTAACCTTACTAGAAATTAATCTCTATTAAAAATAGCATTAGTCATTAAAATATTAAAATGCTACATTTAATGCATTCATTCATGTGTTCATGCTCAAGCCTATTTGCTAATTTTGGAATAATAAAATCGTAATCCACCCTTAATTCTTCTACTAATTAAATTTTATAAAATAAATAAATTAGGATTTCAAAATAAAATAAGGCCTAATAATGTAACAGGAATAAGCTATAAAAAATAAGCAACTTTATTATTATATGGGAAAAAAAGAAACGGAAAAAAAAAACCTTAGGGTGCGTTTGATTGCAAGCATGAAATTTACTAGGAAAGAAAATATTTTCTTGTCAATTAAATTACCGGTAATTGAATTCTATAGAAAATAAATTACAAAGCTGATTGAAAGTGAAATTCTCGAGAAAAATGTGAATTGCCTATAAAATAAAAAACCTATACCCTCATAGGAAAATATTTTCCTTGTTTTTAAGGAATACGTGACAAAAAGTTAGAAAATGTTTCCCCCGAAAAAAATGTCCATCAAACACCACAAAAGTAGAAATTTAAGCTGAAAAACTCATTTTCTATCGAAAAATGTTGATAATTATCAAACACGTTCTTAAGCAAGGAAAGAAAGAAAACAGTTGCAAGAAACAGCACAAAGATTTTTGGTATCTTTTCATATTCTGGTGTATATTATCACTATGTTTGGCAATTATTTTTAATTGGAGTAATTTTTAAATAGACTTAAAATTCAAATTTTATATAGGTGTCGTTACGCAATGATGCCATATACATAAATGATTAAAATAATGTGAAAAATTATATCAAATAAAATATGTGGCTTGATGATGTGATGTTATGTAACAGAAATTTAAAATTTAAATTAGTTAGGAAATAATGGTGATTTTTAATTAGTAACCAAACAAAGTGACATTTCAATCCAAAAAAGCAGACCAAACCCATGATGGAATCATGCAAACTCTCGTCCATATTCAACATGGAAATGCTCCACCATTTTCCTCTCTCTCTCTGTCTATTTCTCTAGAAGAGTTTGAATGTGTCCATTTACTGTATGCCATATACACATACATGTATATTATTATAGAGAGAGAGTTGCAGTAGAGCAACACTCATACTTTGTGTCCACCACCTGGCAACTGCACAGGGCTCCTAATTACAGGTGTGCTTCGGCGGGGAACCCATTCGAGGAAAGCAGAAAATTGCTTCTTTGGCCATTTTTATTTTTTCTACTTGTAAACTCATCTATTATTAATTTGACAACTACTCAATAGTTACTATATATTTTAAATTTTAATTAAATTCTCACCACTTATTTTCACTCTTTATAAATTCCCTTTATAAATTCACTTTATAAACTTAACCAAAATTTTTTTATCCCCCAAGAATCTCCTTTCTTCTGTAAAAACTCATTTAACTCCGGTTAATCAAATCCCAAATCTCAGGATTTTCGATCCCATAAGACCAGCTTACTTTCTATTCTTGTATTTAGCCTGATCTTTTGCTTTCTTCTCAACTCTTTTTGGGGTTTAAGCAAATATCAGTCTTTACCATAAAATTGGAGCTTTTGCCTTTGGTTTATGTTAACTTTGGAGGGATTTTAAGAAAGTGGGCTGGCTTCAAGGATTGGATTTTCGAAGGATTACAAGCTAAGCTTTGGCGGTGGTTGGTATCATACTATCATCAATACAGGAATTTTGATGGTTTGAGGCAATTTGTGAAAATATCAATCTTCAGGTTCTGAGGGTTGTTGTATATAAACATATATAGATACTAAGATATATAGAAGTGACGGTCAAAATGGTGAGTGGGAACTTATTTCACTTTAGAAAGAATTCCTGGCCACCGGAGGAGTACATCAACCGAACAACGTTGCATTTGGTGAGCTTTCCCTTTGGTTCTCACTTTTCTTACAGAAAATGTATCATGATTTTTCTTGATTTCTTTGGAAACTTATCGGTAAAAGTTAAGATTTTCTTTGATAAAAGTTTGATTCTGCAAGTTATTCTTTATTCTGCAACTCCTGGTTTGGGCAGATATCTTTATGCAATCCATTTAGGCTTTATGTCTCTTGTGAATTGGTGGAGGTGATACGATTGAATAATAATCTGAGTTCGATTTCTGATGACTAATATCAGTCTTCCATTGTTCTTCAATGTAGGATTTAACTGAGTTTTAATAAATATATTAGGACAGTTTTCGTCTACATGGTCAACATTTTACGTTTTTAGCTCTAGGTCTAGAAAGGTTTTTAATTTATCCCTGGTTCTTTCTTTTATCACCCTACTGACCAGCTGAACTTTTGTCGCAGCTTGATTTTGATAGTGCTTCTCCTCCCGAACAAGCATGGAGAAGGAAATTGAATACGCATGCTAGCATTCTTAAAGAATTCAGTGTGACATTTACAGAAGCAATAAAAATGGTAATCATCACTCTCATATGATATGGACCATTAGTCAAGCACAACATGATCGATTTACTATTCTCAAATTTCTTTTGCTTCTTATCATTGGATCTAGTTTCGACTTGGATTACGTTTGTGGCATTATATAAGGGAAGAGGCATCTCACGGAAGGGTAAGTTCCTTATCCTTTTAACATTTGGCTTTTGTCTTTGTCTTTCTTGGCAGGGATACCTACTATTTCTTTTAAAGTTTTAGCCTGTAGCGAGCTGGATTATTCATACTTATCATAAATTTACCTCTTGACATAGAAAGCACCAATCAATCCCTTCACTCGAGAAAGTTGCAAGCCTTCAGCATCACAGGGAGTTCCACTTGGAGGGATGGGGTAAGTAGGTTGTGAACTTATTTAACTATTTGTTACATGCTGGATATTCTCATGCACCTAATAGTGTCACTTATAATAACTATCTTTTACACGCCTGATGTTCTCGTGCGCTCACTTTTTGTAATGAGTCATTCTACATGAACTTAGAATTAAAGATAAACATTAACACAAAATACACTTGGGACTTGGTGGGATGCTTTTCTTTACACATCACATCACTTTCAAATCAATGGTAATCATATTGGGCCTCATATCTCTGTGTCAAAGTTAATGTTCATCTTTTATGTACTAGTAGAATTATCCTTTTGTATATGCAGAAGTGGAAGTATATCTCGAGGTTTTAGAGGGGAATTCAGGCATTTTCAGATTCTTCCCGGTATATGTGAGACTTCTCCTGTCATGGCCAATCAATTTTCAGTAAAGCCCTTCTCTTGAACTTATCACTGAATAGTAATTTCCAGTTGAGCTTGGTGATTGAGTTACTTACTATTAAAGTTGAAATTTGTCTGTGCAAATATTGGACTCAGTCAGTCGTAATTTCCAGTTGAGCTTTGTGTTTGAGCTACTTACCATGAAAGGTGCAAATTGTGCATAAATGTTGGATGACCAACAGCCAATTAACATTCAACTTCTTCTGAAGTTATTTTCTTTATGATATTTTAGGTTTCATATGTATTTTTGTCTTGTGAAATAACTATCATGCATAGACTGCTGTTCTGGGGATATTTGGAGATATTATATTCCTAAACTTTCCTTGGATGTGTAAATGGATTTCTAATGGACTTAAGTCTGAAGCAAAGGTTGGACCAATTTCTTTAGTGACTTTTGTTATTGTTGTCTGGTCCTTTATCATGTAATTTGGACTGCATAAGTAACTAATGAAATTTAAAGTTGTGTGATTTAGAGCTTGTTTTGGGAGCTTTATGTGAAAGAAAGAAAGATTTATAGGAGAATGTGTGGTGAGAATATAAAGAAAGATTATCGGGAAGTGTGATTACTATTATTATTATTATTTTGGTAAAGAATATGTGGTTGGTGTTGATTTGATAAATTTTTTTGCTTTACATAAAGCTACCCCAGAACAAGCTCTTAGATTTTTGAGAGTTGGTTTTGTGAAAAAGTGATTTTTTATGAGAATTGTGTAGTTGAAAAGTAAGGAAAAGTTACGAATCTACACACATGTTTATTTTAACGGATAAATGTGTGGCTGAAAATGAGTTTGAGGGGAGAATTGATTTTGGAAAATCTAAACCAACGTGGGCTTAGCATAATAGAATTGCACTTGTTGAAATTTAAGGTAAGAAAGAAAATATAACTGTATAGTAGTTCTGGAACATCATTGTTGCAAGTTTTATGTCATGGGGTTCTAATCAAATATATCTCATTGGGAATATATTTCTTGATGTAGACGTCTAATGTATGTTGAGGATTTATTTTGAATTGAGTCTTGACATACAAAGTAGATCAAGCTGAGTTTTCAGTGAATTCCAAAATTTAGAATGATTTCATGCTCGTTGATTCGCATTTAAAACTTTCCATGTCATGGTAGTGGTTTCCATTATTTTGCCTCTTCAGATATAACTTAGGATTTTTCTCAATTTTTACTGGTGTCTTAAACCGATTAATGAACTGACTAGTTGAAGAGCAGAAAGGGAGGATGATTGTGAGCATAGCCTAGAAATTATTTCAGTGAATGGTGGTTGATAACATTGCATGACCTGCTGCCAGAAGCTTATGATTTTGAATTAGAGTAAATATGAAATGCATATCTTTGAGGAGTGATTTTTTTCTAAATCTTTTCCAGGGTATCTGATGAAGATCGGAAGAGCGTCGTGATCATTCTATCATATAATGCAGATTTTCATATCTCGAGATGGAGGGAACAAAAAATATGCATCAGTTCTAGCTCCTGGGCAGCATGAAGGTTTAGGGTAAGGAGAAGTCCAATCGAATTTTACCAAAACTTTCTCCACCTGAACTGGTTTAATTTAAAACTAACTCTTGGGGTATTGCTTATGTATTCAAGAAAAGATAATGTACACCTTGACCATTTCATCTATTTGCTACATTTATATATCTTTTAATACATATCTTATATTAGTTTTTTGTCTATATTTTCTCCTCTCTGCTACCAAGTGACTTCTTAAGACCACACAAAGAGAACAATTATATGTGTTCTAAACAAATGACGAGGCCATATAAATTTGCCTTCTTATTTTTATTGACCCTGGTCATCATCATCTGTTTCGGGCTTCCAATAGACTGTTTTGTTAATACGTAACCCGATTCTTGGACATTCTTTTTGTTTCCATTGTTGCATCCACTGAAAATTTGCAAGGTGGACTTATAAGAAAAAATTTCTCGTTGACATATTTGATTGTTTGCACTTGACACCAGTTTGATCAATCATGGGGCTAAGATGCTTTTTGTGCCTTAATATGGCTGTAGGAATAAAACAATGCTGATATTTTATGGCTGGGGGTGCCTTTTGATTTTCCTGGTTAGATGATACAGCTAGAGGTGTAAATGAGCAATGAGCCCAAGCTTCATGTTATTGTTGCCAAGCTGGATTTGTTCTCAAGCCTTAAGAGTTGCTACTTCACTTGTTTTTGTTACATGCAATCTGATGGAGTGCAATCTGATCGTCAATAACTTTTATGGTGTTTGATAGTTTTTTAACTGAAGCAGCTCTGCAAAAATGGTTATGGGTATGAAATGCATAAAAGCTAGGCTTCTTCATCTTGATTTGCTTTACAGTTATGTAGCCATCCCAAGTTTCCATTTTTTTTCGGATTTTTTTTTTCTTTTTTCCTCTCATATGCTTTCTTTTTTCCTATCTTTGATAGGGGGTTTGTGGGAATCTTCAACGTTCCGTTTATCCCCCCCCCCCCCTTCTTTGGTGGGGGAATAGAAGTTAACGCAGGCAGCTCATGTAATCAACAATAGGGGTACTAGATCTCATTGTACAGATGATATTTATTTGATCATTTCTTCTTTTACATTAATTCATAATTGGGAAATTGTTTTGGCGGCGTAGGGTGTATCCCTATACAAATCACTATACTACTGATTGATGCTGTAGGTAACATTAAGCTCCATTATCTGTTGTTTCTGGAGTTGTAGCCTCAAGATAATAAAATAAATGGTACGATCGGCGTGTTCATACAGATCTGACATCTATATTGTCTGACAGGAAATCTGGTGATCACGGTATGTCATCTTGGGGCTGGAACTTGACCGGCCAGCATTCTACCTATCATGCACTGTTTCCTAGGGCATGGACAATATATGATGGTATCACTCAGTTTTCTTTCTTTCTTTATTTATTTATTTATTTATTTTTCCTGGTACAAGTATTTTCTGATCCTACGATTCTTCTGACAACATCCTTACAACTCCAGGTGAGCCAGACCCAGAACTAAAGGTGTCCTGTCGGCAGATATCACCATTTATTCCACATAATTATAGAGAGAGCAGTCTTCCAACAGCTGTTTTTGTTTATACCGTATGCGAACTTTACTTATGATCTCGTTCTGATATACCTATTTTCTTTCATAATAAAGGTCTTTCTAATAGACATTATGATGCTTTATAACTGCTGTTATGTGAGTCCTATTTGGAAGCTGAAGTGCATGGGTTGATTACTAAAATTGTAGAGCTGATCATAAACAGCTAGTTGATAGGTACTCTTATGGTAGCTTCAGTTATCACCTTTTCGTGGTGGAATTAGGTGTTCATGTTGTATGAGATTAGAAATTTTATAGGATATTTATTTGGCACATCATCCGTTTGTTTAGGAAGTGAATTGCTGGTCTCGAGATGGGCTAACTCATCTATGAGCCTTTGTAGTATCTCCAGGGGATGGGATAATATTACCCATAATTTTGTTCAAGTGTTTTGTTTTCACTTTTTCTTTGTTAGCACTGCTGATTGTCAACTCCCACCCCAACCCCCACACCCTGCCCCTCCCTCCTCAAAAAAAAAAAAAAAAAAAA
>CAVNYN010224550.1:35068-46432 GCA_963692815.1 Nyctanthes arbor-tristis
CCCCCCCCCCCGGGGGGGGGGGGGGGGGGGGGTGGGAAGGGGGAATCTAAAAGAATTAGAGTTGGTTGGATCAAAACAAGCATACTTTTAGGTGGTATTCGTTGCCATCAGGTTTTCAAAAGTCTCTTTTGTTGGTGCCTGCATGTTTTCAGCACATGAAAATGATGCATGAATTTTCCTTCACTAATAAGTTATGACAAACTAATGTAGATTTATTACTCAATGATGTGATGTGTTAGGGGATATAGGAAAAACGATAAAGATGCACTCTGTTGACCTTTGTAGTTAAGCTAGCACCTGCATCCAGAAGGGATACTGATCTTAACTAATATGGCACGTTTTCTATTTTAGTTGGTAAATACTGGCAAGGAAAGGGCAAAGGTCAGCCTTCTTTTTACATGGGCGGTAAGTTTTTCTGCTTAAAATTTCGGCAATCTTGTTACTTAAAGAACTTGACCAAGCATGTTCAGTTATGGCTAATTGCTCTATATACAGAATTCAATTGGAGGAGTCTCACACCTATCAGGAGATCACGTGAATGAGCCATTTATGTGAGTAATGTCTATGCATTAAATTTTTTTCAGTTTTACATGATTCAGTTCTGATACATTCCTGTTCTTTTTGAACTTTTTGCAGAGGAGATGATGGAGTTTCAGGCGTACTGCTACATCACAAGCAAGTTATCAAACTTTATACCTATACGTGATGGTTGGTTTGAAAATATTTATTCAACGGCCTGAGAGTTCGATAGGCAGACGGGAATTGATTGTTGACACAGTTCTTGTAATAAAAAATAAAATAGTAATAATAATGCAGAAAAGCAAGCTTAGAATTAAATTCTGGATAACCGCAAGCTGTTGGCGTCAAAACTAAGGATGTCTGGTTCTCATTATAATGAAGAAATTATAATGAGTTGTGGAGATTTAACGAGTGTGTTGAACATCGTGTGTGATTGAGTAGTAGACTAGAAGCCAAATCATCGGTAGGTAAGATTATAATGACAACGGAAAATGAGTATCAAAAGCCCCTTAAAATGAGGCTAACTTAGCAATGAACACGCCCTATTAATTCCAGCATTCAATCTTAGATGTGTGGAATTTATTTTGCGAGAACACCTGAAATGAAACAGAGAGGTTTACTTTTGTGTGCTCGTTTTAGGAAATGCACTACATACAAAAATGGTTTCTGAAACAAAAAGATTGTGTATTCAGCTCCATTATTTGTTTTATATTCAAGTACGTGTGGAAGATCTATGTTTATGCTCAACAAAGAAAACCTGTTTACTCAAAAAATTTTCTACTGTCTGTGATGATCTTTAGTTATACGAGTTAACTCTGGTACCTTCCCTTGGATTGTTTCTGTTTGATATTCACTAATAATTATCTATTAAATAACTTAATCTTTGCGACACTTTCTGTTTCTGATGATGGACTTTGTGTTTGTGGTCATCCCGGTTATATAGAACATTGCATTTTATCTTGGGGAAGATTATCAAACAAGAGAATGACTTGAGGCTGATATCATTGGATTTGACTACCGCACTCTAGACCTACAATGGGAAGGAACGAATAACTAACTGGGAAGAATCTCATAGCTTTCCTAAAACAAAATGGAGTCGGAAAGTCTAATGATGGTTAATTTGTTCTAATTGGTTGAAGTAGGCTTTTTCCTGCATAAACAGAAAATTAGTTGCTGGTTCAGAAAGGGATGGTTTAAGTTTATAACCTCCTGAAATCATGTAGGGTGACTCTGATTTCCTGTTTGTGGTCATTAGAATAGCATTCATGTTTCAACTACGGAAGACTAGTAGTTTTTGTTTCTTGACTAACAAGATACCAGTTACTCATCTAAGAAGGGATGCAGTCTTCTAGATTTTATAACACTGAATTAAGATAGGACGACTATAATTTCATTTTGTGGTCGTGGGAAAAACATAATGTTCTGTGTTATTATCTTTTTCGAAGCATAACTGCCTAAACATTAGGGCTATAATAATTTTCTGGAGTTTTAACTGCATTGAATATTGATAGGTACTAGTAGGTTTGACATCCCAATCTGGTAACCAATATAATAGATCATTTTGGCAATTGGGCACCTGCTTTTCAACATCATCTTTGATTCACAATGAGTTCGTCTATATTAATGGGTAGTGCAGCAGTACTAACACTGAATCTGAACCAAGAAAAAAGCATATAAATATTTGCTTAGCCCTTCTGCTAAAATGTATGTTAAAAATCTGAATAGCATAGGTTTGGGCTTTTTTTGTCCACCACGTGCAGCATCATTTTCTGATCATTTTTTATCGAAAGTGTAAATATAAACAAAGAACGACAAGGATACACCTCTTTACTACAGACATACAAAAATTTATAACATGGGCAGTTAATGACAAGGATTTCTCTTTTCTTTTAACAATAATTGCAGGACAGCAAAAGATAACCCCCCTGTTACTTATGCCATAGCTGCGTGTGAAACTCAGAATGTGAGTGTGTCAGTTTTGCCTTGTTTTGGTTTAACTGAAGGAAGCTGTGTAACCGCGAAAGATATGTGGGGTAAAATGACAGAGGTAATGATTCCAAATAATGTTGGCTTACCATATTTTGCTTTTGAGGCAAGCTGTTTAAATTTTTCATTTAAGTGGCCTGTTTATTATTATTATTTTTCATGGGTATTGTTTCCTTTGGCATCTAGTCAAACTTTGAGTAAGACTTCTGCTTTGTCACTTTTTGGCTACATCTAGTTCTTTATTTTTGTCTAACGCGTCTGCCTTTTTAAGGATGGGCATTTTGACCGCGATAACTTCAGCAAGGGGCCGACCATGCCATCATCCCCTGGAGAGACGCACTGTGCTGCAGTTTCAGCCTCTACATGGGTTGAACCTCATGGAAAGTGCACTGTTGCATTTGCTGTTGCATGGTCTTCTCCTAAAGTTAAATTTTGTAAAGGGAAATCCTACAAGAGGTAATTATGATCTTCAAAGTTTTCAGTTTTAATACCACTTGTTTGGAATGTGAATTTTTGGATGCATATTATTATACAGCAGCACAGTCATGATATCTTCTGTTATATTTTGTTGGACGGAATGCTTTTGTGTTTTCTGAAATTTCAATTTTTTGCTACCGAAGTATTTTCTTTTTTCTTTTTCATGTTTCAAAAGCTTTTAATCATTTTGCAAGAGTTGTTATATTCTCTTTCTATTGCCATCCATCTTGATAGTGCAGATCTGCATTTGCTTACTATGATTTTGAACAATTCAACACCCTTCTTTTGCTTCTTCTTCATTGTATATACCTCCTTCATTTTTCATTTGTTTATTTTATTTGTTTGTCGGCTTAGTGCTCATAATACAGTCAGTTGTATGTATCCGACCTTTTGTCACTTTCCTCCCATGCATTCCAGGAGGTACACTAAATACTATGGCACTTCTGAAAGGGCTGCTAAAGACTTGGTGCATGACGCGCTGACAAGTGAGTGCTCTATTTGAACTTCTTGATTTTCCAAGTGACATTTGCTGTATCCGAATTTCTTGAATTGGTTCGTTGGAAGTCTAAATTCAGTTTCTGCATTGATCCCTGACCTTGTAGAAATTTGTTGTTTTATCTGCTGCTTTTAATCTGTAGCTCTTTCTAATCTTTACCAGATTATAAGCTCTGGGAAGAAGAGATCGAGAAATGGCAGAACCCCATTCTCAAAAATGACAAGCTACCAGAATGGTAAGCCATGGTTGAACTGTTCTCGTTCCACATTAGTAGTAATCATTTTTTACTTTTTCTTTTACCAGTCAAAAGAAGTGCCTTTGGCACTATTCTGCGGTTTTTGTTTATTGAGATGAAACTTGATGGACACAATTACACCATTTGATGCTTTGCAGGTACAAATTTACCCTGTTCAATGAGCTTTATTTTCTGGTTGCTGGAGGAACAGTTTGGATTGGTATTAATCTGTTCTTAACTGCTTATTTCCTATGTCCACATTTTTCTTCTGAAAATAATATAGTCATTGTTTCCTGCTCCGTGGAGTTGTAAAAAAGAGAGAGCACCAGTGATCAGATACAAAGTTTGAACTAGGATTGAAAAAGATTGTTTAAATGAAAACCCATTTAGAATGAAAGCTATGGGGTAGGAGTTGAATGAGGAAAGTGATAGGTGATCAAACCTTTACAGGTTCAAGCGGTTCCTTAGTTACATAGATTTTGTTCGAATATAACTTCATGTTGGAAGCAGGCCCCGTGTCTTTCCTGAAGATGCCCTTTGCCTTGTGGAAAATCATGTACAAACATGCATGATCTCTATGCACCAGGCGCGTGACATGCTACACTTGGGACAGTGCGTGTGGTATAAACAGTTATGACGACGCAGATTGTCACAGAGTTATTGGGCTGAAGCTTGACTGAAAAATAATTTGTCGCTAACCTGGAACATCAACTACAATGTATAAACATTTTCTGCTCGCTTGAAATGCCATCCATTAGTATAGGGTAGCGAAGAGAAGTAATAGAAACTTGGAAATAATATACGAATGTGATGACACAATGTGGTTAGTGAAGCTTTTGACCATTAAAGAATGATATGAACTAGAAAGTCTCACATGCAGCTTTGTGACAGAACAGATTCTATCGAGTTATAGATGGTGAAGCACATGCTCTTGTAATAGTCCAAATTATGACCACCACGTATTCAGATGAGAAACAATTGAAGTTGGAAAATGGTAGCTTTTATGCTCTGTTATTTTCACTTTCCATTTTTCCTCCTCCTTGCTGGCACTGTGACATTATTGCATACAAAAATAAAAATACATAAACTGGTCTGGTCTCTGATAGATTAGCATCTATTTGAGATTGTTCAACAAGCATAAGTGGAGTCTTTGCCTGCAAAATTATTATGGCTACATTTATTGTCCCATGCAGACTCTAGCATCCCAGTCTCCGACTCGAGGGGTATTAAGTCAATAATCTTGGATGATAAAGATTCCAGCATAAGCAAAGCAGGAGTGGTTCACAGTTCAGGTGCACTTGTTCAAGAGGCTGACGATAATGGTTCTAGTAAGCCTGTTGGTGTTGATTCCCAAGCTTGTGACGAAACTACTGCTGACAGATATCCCTGTAAAGACAATTTGGATACTGCAGAGAATTGCAAGTCGTCAGGCCTTGTAAATGATAGTGATGATGTCGGTAGGTTTTTGTATCTGGAAGGCGTGGAATATATTATGTGGTGTACATATGACGTCCACTTTTACGCATCTTTTGCCCTTCTTGAGCTGTTTCCCAAAATTGAACTCAGTATACAACGTGATTTTGCAAAAGCTGTTTTATGTGAGGACGGGAGAAAAGTGAAGTTTTTAGCAGAAGGTAATTCGGGGATCCGCAAGGTGAGGGGAGCCGTGCCTCATGATCTTGGAACACATGATCCATGGCATGAAATGAATGCATATAACATACATGATACTAGTAGATGGAAGGATCTAAACCCGAAGTTCGTGCTCCAGGTCTATAGAGATTTTGCTGCAACATGTGATTACTCATTTGGAGCAGAGGTGTGGCCTTCTGTCCGTGCTGCAATGGAGTACATGGAACAATTTGATAGGGATAACGATGGTCTAATAGAGAATGATGGTTTCCCAGATCAAACATATGATACGTGGACTGTTCATGGGATAAGCGCTTACTGTGGTTCTTTATGGCTTGCTGCACTTCAAGCTGCAGCTGCAATGGCCATTCAACTTGGCGACACTTCCTTTGCAGAAAAATACAAACGTAAATTTATTAAGGCCAAAGCTGTCTTTGAAGAAAAACTTTGGAATGGCTCCTACTTCAACTATGATAGTGGGTCGAGCAGTAACAGTAAATCAATCCAAGCTGATCAACTGGCAGGACAGTGGTATACGGCATCTTCAGGCTTGCCTGATCTATTTGATAGTTTTAAGATTCAAAGTACGCTTCAGAAAATCTTTGACTTCAATGTTATGAAAGTCAGAGGAGGCAGGATGGGTGCAGTAAATGGAATGCATTCAAACGGGAAAGTGGATGAGACATGCATGCAGTCCAGGGAAATATGGAGTGGAGTGACCTATGCAGTCGCTGCAACCATGATTCTTGCAGGGATGGAGGATCAAGCGTTCACTACAGCAGAAGGTATATTTACTGCAGGCTGGTCGGAAGAGGGATTTGGGTAAGTTCAGCAATTATGTCTCCGAATGCTAGGCTAGTTATTTTGTTTCAATATTTGCTGCTGCATATATTCTGATTAATTTCAAGAAGTAAGAAGAACACGGAAAAATGATTTCTTATGAAAGCAATATTTGCTTATTGGTCCACAGATACTCATTTCAGACTCCAGAAGCATGGACCATGGATGGTCACTTCCGGTCTCTTATATATATGAGGCCACTTTCAATTTGGGCAATGCAATTTGCACTGTCATCATCAAGGACGATACTCGAGGCCCCCAAGGTGAATGTAATGGACAGAATCCTTGTGTCCCCGCATTCTATGAGTTCTACTCATACAGGAACGGGGGTTAGGAAGACCACAAAGAAAGCTAAGTGCTTTGGCAATTCGGTATTTCATTGTTCGTGCTGACTCGTGCAAGGTTACATATATGAACTTGGCTTCCTTGAATCGTACCCCTCGGTGCAAACGGGGGTGCTTTTTGAGGGGAAGTTTCATTGCATTAAGAAACAATACGTGATATGTAGATGTAGGGTAAAGAAAATGTGTCATGTCATTCATTCGTTCTTCGTTGTGTAGAAGTGAATTGAATTCAAGTTCTTATAAGTGGGTGGATGATTATTATTCAGATATCCAATTTTCGATAGGGAAATTCTAACAATATACTCACATTGGAACCCAAAAATCGGGGCTGGGTAGGGTGGGGTGGGGGGAACGAAGGGGGTTTTTCCATTTGTGGCGAAGCTTGCTGATTTCATTTTCTGATATTACCATTCTTCTTTGGTTTCTCCAGGTCCTGAGAATCAACCGTACGCTGGCTGGGAGGTAGGATGTGAGTTGGATTTTGATCAATTAATTTCTCTATTTCAATATAATAGATGAAGCATATTCAAGCGCAAAAAAAGAAAAAAAAAAGTACCAACTCTCTCTCTAAAAAAAAATAAAATAAAAATAAATACATAAATAAATAATAATCAAAGTGTTTGGCAACTACGTGAGATTATAATTTGCGACGTGATATTATTTTATTTGTTGTTTTTGTAAAAAATAAACAATTGCGGCTTGATTTTTACTTTTCGACTTTTTGAAAAAAGTGAAACCAGATTATAATCTCGCTTAGTTGTCAAACACATTGATAGTTTTTTAGTAAGCTCTCAATGGAACCAACCTCTGCAATTTGTAGTTATGAGTTCCAATTGTCAAACTGCATTTGATCTTATTGGTTAAGAAGATTTTAATTACATTATAAATATGAGTAATGCTATTTGCGATTGACAATTATCACCATTATGAAATGAATTGTATTAAATGATAAGTCCTAAACTTGCCAATTAATGAGGACGCTTGGCATTAGTCTTTACATATATATATTGATATATTGATCTTGTATATTAAGAATTTTATTTTGCCATAATATGCATGCGTGTATATGTGTTAAACATCTAAGCTACAAAAATAATACACTTATAGCCTAGATATGTGCTATGTGTTACACGCATGCATAATAATATATATATGTGGGCAAAATAAAATTCTTGAGACATATTATAAAAATATATAAAAGAATATAATAACTAGATAAGTAAAATGAAGAATATATAGCTCACATTCTTTGTCTCGTTTCTGTTTTACTAATTATTCTACCCAATTTTGAACGAATGACGTCCCAACTTTCATTGTGAACTTCTTGACTACCAATGAGTCTAATAAAAAAAGGAAAGTTGTTTGCAAAAAAAAAAAGGATAAGTGAAATGAAGGGTAGAAATGATGAAAGAGGCAATATGATTAGTGTATTTTCTCGACATATATATAAAGAGCTGATGGAGATGTTTAACACGTTCTTTGTGCATGCTTTTGGATGTTAACATGTTATGCCTTGCAAATCTCGAGAGTAAATAAATAATTAATTAATTTGACTCAATAACAATTAAAAAAACAGCCAATGAGGACATAACCCATTTAATTAGAGAACTAAGGCTAAGGGCTTGAGACGTAGAGGTCTCAGAATTTGTTTACATTTTATATGTAGCTTGTATTATCTTGTATAAGAGTTTGTTTTTTAATAGTCTCATATATACAAGGGCTTGTATTATTGATTGATTTTTTTGTGCTGTGTTTCAGAAGAATATAAATTTATATACACTTATACTGTCATGATGCGAATTGTAATCGTACTTTACCAAAAAAAATTGAGAAAACAAATACTAATTAATAGTTGGGGCATCATTAAGAGTAGTAAGGAAACAAGAAATTTATAATTATTATTCTTTTCTGTTACCATATCATATCATATCATATCATATAATATATAATACAACAGTTTTCAATTGGATTTATATTCTCAATTGCAATTTTTCTGTTCTTTTGCTGGCATCATTATGATGTTGTACAATAATTTAGATTCAATTGGTGCCCTAATTGGCTTTTAATTGGTTTTATTTTTCAAGTTTTAAAATTTATATTTTTCTTATTTGAATATTCAATTGCAATTTTTCCGCTTTTTTGTTGATATCATCATGATGTTGTATAATAATTTGGATTCAAATGGTGCCCCAATTGATTTTTGACTGGTTTTATTTTTCACGTTTTAAAATTTAAACTTTTCTTATTTGAATATTCATCACGGGTTTTCAATAATTTATATTAGTTTATTAATTTTTTATATTCCTTTTTTATTTTAGTTTCCTTATTTCTTTACAATTTTTTATTATTATCCACCGATGTAAATTTGAAGGCCAGTAACTGTTCAATTTCTTATAAATTAGTATTTTTTAGAATTATTCTTCCTGTTACTGAATTATTCGAAAATTTAGAGCATTATAAACTAATTGTCTGTTATTATCTCTATTTATTTATTTATTTATTTATTTATTTATTTATGTTTGTTTGATTTTCAAAATTGCCTTTATAAAGTTCTTGATAATATCGAAACCAAAATTTATTTAAGAGTAACTTAGAAACATATTTCAAATAACTTATATTATAAATGAAAACTTAGTTCAGAATAACTTGGAGCAAATCAACTGATCTATTTATTCTTCTTTTTTGTGTAATAAAAATGTATTTATTTGTATCACGCAAACAATTAAAGGCATATAATGTAATTCTGTTATAATAATATATGGCTAAAATTTATTTTCTTGACATCTATGATCTAACTTGAAGATCTTTATGATAATTTTTTAATCTTTGTTTCTATATCATTTATGTTGCAATGATTACGTTGTAGATGATGCAAATAATTTATTTTTTAGTCTTTTTTCTCCATAGATAGGAAGCTTTTAAAATATCGACTGAATTCATGTTGTTATTTAATTTAATTTAATTATTATTGTGACTATTTATTATTTTTTGCAATTTATGTAATGGATTTTTTTATATGAAGCATTGAGAATTTCCCGTGCAACGTACGGATTGAATACTAATTGATCGATATTTTTATTTGATGAAGATAATAATGAATTTTAGCGAAAATTTTGTGAACAAAGAGACAAGAAATCTACAAGAAAAAATGAACTACACAAAAAAAGAAATATAACCCCTCTATTGCAATTATTTGATATTATTTTCCTTTTTAGGATATTCCACATATATAGTCCTCTTTATATTAAAAAGTTTAACTTGAATTTCTTTACAAATATATCTTTATTTAATATTTTAATTATAACTATCAATTTTGAATTTTACTCATAGAAATGATATGTCGAGAAAGTACTTTCTCATGAGTATGAAAATTTTTATCTAAACGGATATCGAGTGAATACGAATATATACTCGTCCGATACATATTATTAGACTGTTAACTAATAATATTAAATAACTTAGATGATTTAAAAGGGAAATATAGTGAAGCATTAATTGAGTACAGAAGCAGGTAATTATTAGTATAGTATTAATAAAACATTAATTTAATGAGTCGAATACTGAATTAAAACTGTATTTTTATTATTTTTGCTATGCAAATCTGATAATGTGTATTTGTCTAATATTTTATTATTCATTATTATTAAACTTTTTTTGAAAATTAATCTTTTGTACAACGCACGAGTGAGAGACTAAACTTATAATTACAATAGTTGATTGTGATATAATTATTTATAGTGATAAAAATACGGTTGGTTAGCTATACTCTAAACCCGCCTCATGAGTCTTGAAGTGACCCAGACCTGCCTTAAACCTACAAATTCATATGACGGGTCAAGGTAAGTCGGGTCATAGGACGGGTTGGGATGCCACAATGACTCACAAAAGGACTCATGAATTTTTTTCCCCTTTCACATATCAATTTTGATATGAATGTATACTATAACTCTACCCATGCAACGCACAATTGAAAAAAAATTAATTTCCTCTCAAAAGACAACGAACAAGGACTCAGGGAAGCTACAAATGATAGCCGAGTGTCTAGCCTTGAAAAGATCTCGGCTACAGACCAATTCGATGGTTCCCGCTATAGGATTATCAGGCAGCACCAATTCAAACACATTATATTGAGAAGCGTAACAAGGGTGGCAACTATGAGACCAACACGACAAGGTCCCATTGCTTTTATAGATTTGTAGCGTCTGATGAGTGTCTGATTCAGTCCTTGATCAAGAGGAGAGTTATACATACCTTTGGCGAAGTCGAAAGTAGTACCGGCCACAGAGCCGAAGATAAAGCCTTTGGCTATACCCCAGTATAGAGCCTTGACAAGTAATTTTAGTACCGGCCAGGGGGTGATGTGGATTCTGGATGGCTGACCAACGGCTAATTATTATTATTATTATGGATGACCCAAAATTTCACATAATAATCAATTAATTAGGAATAATTGTAGTCGTGATAAAAAATTATTCGTGCAAAATATGTTTGAGAAATCCACAAGTGTACGGGTCGAACAAGTAATATAGTAGACAATGAGTCCGAGTTACTGTTCCCACAAGGAACGGATTGAGTGCCAAAATTATTAGTTTCAACTCTATTTGAATGATCAAATCTTGAGTTTAATTAAGAGGCGAAAATAAAATAACAAGTTAATAAAATTAAGCAAACAAAATATATACAAAGATTTAGAGGGAATTATATGATACATATGTGTCAGGACTCACGACTTCACTATAATTAGACCACTTAGTCTTGCGACAATTAATCTCTGTTAACGATCGAATATCACTAAATTAACTAACCACTCCCCTCGAAGCTAGTTAATCTTATTT
>CAVNYN010224551.1:0-44108 GCA_963692815.1 Nyctanthes arbor-tristis
ATAAAAAATTAAAAATAATAAAAATTAAAAAAAAAGAAAAGAAAATACCCATACCACCAAGAATGGCAAAAAAAAGGGAGTCCAATCCCCCTCCACAATTTGCGGCCAAAAATGGTAGCAAAATAGGGGGATTCACCCCCTCCACAATGGGCCACCGAAAATGGCAACAAAATACTGTCGTTTCCTGCAACAAAATGCTGGCAACTGCCGTTTTCGACTGCCGAACAAGGGGGATCCCTCCATTTCCTATCAACATTGTACTATACTTCAAATCACACATAAATATTTGTTAAGAAATAATTAAATGCTTTTATATATTAGATAATTAGTGATCTGGCTTTTGAAACATTTGGCTATAAAGAAAGAATTAAGTGTGCATAGGCTTTTTTTGTTTAAGGTCAGGTTTTGAACTCGGAGTCCAATCAAGAAAATAAAAAAATTAAATAAATAAAAAATTAGCTACCATTTTATGTATTACTAGATTTTTACCTGTGCGTTGCATAGGATGGTAATACTAGATAATATAAGCAATTCAAGAAGATTAAATATAATTGTATAAAAAAGTTTTAAGCTATAATATTGACTGTTTATGTATGTGTAAAGAAAAACAATATAAGTGCTGCCCATAATATAATATCTTTCATTAATGAAGATAAAAAAATTGTCTACACCAAAAACCTAAGAAAAATATTCAAGAAAGTTTTTGTAGTTTGTATTAGGCTGTCAATGTATAACGCATGCATTCAATAAATTTAGTAAGAATAAATAGTGAACGATAACACATGTATTTATAACATTTATAGTAGAATTTGTTATTTGGTCATCTTTAGCACATATCATAATTTTTAGACATTTTCATTTTATAACTCTCGAAATATCTATATAAAATTTTTCGTGAGTGAACACCAACTTTTCTACAAAATACACTGTTATTTATTGTCCCGTTTGGTTTTTTTTTTTTTTGTTTAAACTTTTGTAATATATATTAATGATATTTAATTTTTGATAATATACATCTTCTATAGATTAAATATTTTGATATATTAACATAATTTAATCCGTGTTTAAAGAGCTAAACCGTTATAACCAAATCAATTAGAAAAATCATGAATTGACTAATACTGGAACCAATTTATAAAACAATTTGACGGTGTGAGATAAACACGGATACGGCTCATAGTAAAAATTTTTTTAATAATTATCTATTAAAATTTTAAACTTTTTACTCAAGGCCCATAACCCAAGGCCCTATTATGCATGACTCTTCTCCAAGTACGTTAATATATGCATACGTTCTCAATTCTTTTCACTAAATAACTAATGTGGAATTTCTTTTTTATTCCCAAATAAAAACAGAATCCATATTGTGAACGTTGCAAAAATATCAATGAATTACATTACATAAAATAAAATTTAAAACTCACAAATTTAAAACTGTTTTAAAAAAACTGAATTCAATTATTATTATTTTTTTAGGTGTAAAAACTAAATTCAAGTGGTTATTAAGATAAAATATGTGAAAGTTTCCTTTGATGTAAGGGATCTCATATATAGAGAGGTTAAGATCTTGATTTAGTTATTTAAATTATCTATTTCTGATGTTCTCTATATAAGGTAATATATTAAAATAAAAAAGATAAAAATAAAAAATAAATGAAATTGGCTCTTTCCAATATATAATATAATAAAAATATATATTATTAATTTATTATTACATTTATTTATGAAATTCAACGTATAACAAGACTTATCCCAGTAGACAAGAAAAATGAAAATCAAGCAAGCACAACAACTTGCAATCATTTTCAATTTTTCAGATAATCAATGAATTTTTTAAAGTTCTGGTAAGAAGATCCGGATTCACTTACACTCTGGAGAGCAATTTCCTTTAGTTTCCGGGCATTGGCTCTAATATTTAGATCAGTGAGTAAAATTTCTATCTTGTCTTTGATTTCATACCTTGATCTTAGTCCATTTTCATCGAGATTCAACCTCAGACCAATCTTCCAGACATCACAAATGTAGTTCTCATTGTGAAATTGATCCATGAAGTAAGGCCAACAAAGAAAAGGGAGTCCCATGCTTAGACCTTCCAAGACCGAGTTCCATCCACAGTGTGTGAAAAAGCAAGCAATAGAAGAATGAGCCAAGACTTGTTCTTGAGGCGCCCACTCAACAACTTTTGCACGTTCGGCTACTCTTTCCAAAAAGCCCTCTGGAAACTTGATATGCGATCCGTTGGCGAGGTCTGATCTAATAACCCATAGGAAAGGCCGACCTGAGAGTTCAAGGGCCAAAGCAAGCTCGTGTAACTGGTCCTGAGAAAGAAGAGATGTGCTCCCAAAGGAAACATAGATCACCGAACCAGCCAGTTGATCGTCTAACCATCTTAAACAAGTCATGTCCTCAGTCGAATAAAAGTTGCCGTCTATAGCAGATGATTTTGACTCGTCATTTAGCAATGGTCCGACAGGTAAGCCGTTGGGAATCAAATCACAAGCCGACTTTTCGAGTTCATAAAAGGTGTTGACAAGCAGCCACTTAGCTTTATGTGCTCTTTCTCCGGCTTCCACGAAACCTTCAAACGTCGTCTTCTGAGTTGTGAGGTTGTCGGGGATGCTCCAGCTGAGTTCGTGACTTCTCCAGGGAGGAATATCTTCTGACACCTTGATCTGTCCATTTTTATTCGTTATGGATCCTGCAGAAACCAGCAGAGAGCTAATATTGGGAATTATTTAATTAATGATGAAGAAATTAATCAAGTTTTAACTAATTAATTAATTTACCATTTCGATCAAGATAGTTAGCTTGAATAAGAGGAGGAATATGCATATTCAAGGCCATGCCTGCCGCAGCAGCGGTACGGAACACTACTGATTCAAATCCCATCTCTCGAGTAACATCCAGTATCCATCCAATGGCGGTATCAGCTATTACACAAGTAATATCGTCACGATTAATCTTGTCAATGAAACGTGTCAAATTACCAGGCATCGTTCTTATAAGGCTTTCCAGCACCTGCTTGATCGGCCTTCTATCGTAGTCAAGAGGCAACCCGTCCGGAAGCGCGATTAGTCGCATTGGATTAGTTTGCTTCACCTCCTCCTCCTCAGACATTGGCATTGGCATTGGCATTTTTGCAATAATTTTGGAATATATGTATTCAGTCAAGAAAAGTGTGACATTAACACCGCAATTTGCGATTTTTTGACACAATTTCATGAGTGGCCGGACATGTCCTTGAGCTGGATATGCAATTGCCATGACATGAGGTTTCTTGCCCTTGACCTTGAGCGGTATTTCCATTGGCTTCTTAGTTGATCTTGAGAATAACAATAATGGGTACTAGCTACTACACCTTGTAACAATAGATGGAGAGGCTCTCTATTTATAGCCATGAAGTGCTTGATTATCATTTCCTTAATTATTAATTAAGTATATATATCATAACTAGCTAGCCAGACACTAAAGAGCATGGACAATATATAGATTATTTCCTCGCTCTTTCACTTGCTTTCCTTTTGCGTTTATTTAATTAAAAGCAAATGTGTCAAAATCCAACAAACATTAAGCGCTAGCTTAAGTATAAATATGACGAAAGTGCTATCGATTACTATACTATATATGATATAACAGATGGCATTTTTGCATGCATCTTCAGACTTTTTGCTTCAAGAAGTGGAATATGCTGTTAGCACTTTATGATGACGTATGATTAACGGCTAGCGCTAAATCATTGTTGTACATACCTTATACGATTTTTTTTATTTAACTAAAGAAGAAAAATAAAATTACAATTAACAAAATCATATGACTACAAAAATAATTGATTAAACAAACACGTGCTTAATAGCATTATTATTAATCATACAGAATACGTTTTGTCGTTTAATTTGCCAACTTGCCACATTAGTCTAACTTTATGTGCTAAGAAGTTAGTTACTAGTTTTTAAAATAGTTATTGGAACGATAAATCACGAATGGTATTTATCTTTTGGCAAATTGTACCACCAAACGTCAGGTGGGCTTTATTTGTTTGGAATATTGGATTTGTTAGACTGATGTTTATAACTTTATAATGACACTCGAAAATGACTTCCTCAGAAAATTCCGAAAAGAATCACACATGATACGTCAAAGAAATGTCAACCAAAATAATAGTATATTAAAAAAAATACAATTAATGCACCGGTAGTTAAAAGATGTCCCAAATTTCTTGTTTGGTGGTTTTAATCTGCGTAGAGAAATTTATAACTACAATAAGTAATAGGTCCATTTAATGGGCAGTCGATTTAAAATTTAAAGGTTTTATAGTAAACAAATGTAATATGGTCATTTCGGATGACTTATATATATCATGAAAGCCATGTATCCATCCTATATTCATCCTTTTTTATACAAAATTTTAAATGATACGATAATTGATTTACATTTATAAATGGTGCCCAATGTTATCGCATCAACCAGTCTTTTAATCAATTGTCCTGGAGTTACATATTACACAACAAATCTCAATTATTGAGTGTGTATAGTCAAGGGAATGCCCATTTCAATGAAGTAAATCTAGAAACGACGTTGGACGGCAGTATCGAAAAGCAGTTAGCATTTTACTTCTATTATATTATTATATTATTACTGAATTATCACCAACGCATTGCACAGAAAATACCAAAACAAATAATAACCAAGGTCATTTCCAACCCCCGTCTCTATTTTACAGCACCAGTACTCTAAAATACAATACATCCTCTATTTTAAAAAACTTCTCCAGCCCATATACGCTATATATTCTATATAACCATTTTTTCTATTTTTCTTTAAAATCCAACTACTATCATATTATAAAAAAAATAAATAATTACACATAATATTAATAACCGAACACAATTAAAGAAATATTTTATACGACTTGCATGCAAGTAATACATTCATTTAGACACTAGATCACAAGATGAACTCAAATATAAAAGTTACACCATATGTAATTTGTGCGTTGTTTATTTTTCAATGTGTTGTTTGTATGTTGTTTATCCAGTGGGTAGTTTGTGTGTTGTTTATTTTTTGATATTGTTGTGTGCTACAATGTTATAGGTTGCTTCCATTGTACTAGTAATGTTTTATCTAATATATCTTTTTTGTATTTATGATCTCGTAAATTAATTTCTTTCGTTTTATAAAAAATAATACGTTGACAAGAACTGGATTAGGCAAAATAATTTAAACTAAATAAATAATAATTGTTTCAAAATTATACTAAATTAAAACGATGAAACCAACACGAAACACCAAAAAAAAATTGACCTGAAAATGGGAAAAAAAAGAAAGAAAGAAAAAAAATCAAAGGAAATAGCTAAATATAATAAACAAAAACTTAAAAAAAAAAAGGAAATGGCACCATCTCCCAGCTGTATATCTACAGTGGTGCGCCATATTTAGAGGCCTCCAAAATACCGTGCGTTTTTGGTGCACGGTTGGACGAAAATCTATGCTCCAAAATGGAGTTTTGGAGCACGGTTGGAGATGCCCTTAAGTGTTAATATGTAAGATATGTTAATCTACGATTAACTACGTATCAACTGTAATAATTTGTTATTTTGTCGTGGAGAAATACTTGATATAATAAATTAGATTTGGAGCATTATTATAAATTAAGTGCTCATTTGCGAACTTATTTTAATGAGAAATGAGAGATAGAATTAGTGAGATTGAATGGTGGAGATTTGTGCTAACATGTGAGTTTCATGAAATATGTGAATGTGATCATTTTGACCCATTTTTGTTTAAAAATAAAATTAATTTGCAAACACGGGCTAAATCGATAGTCACCATCAAAGTTGTGTAGAACTTTGTTATTTGACTGGTCCGGTAGAGTAGTGACTTTCAAATCAATAACGTACATACGGCGATTCAAATCTATGAGTCTAAGGAACTAGAACAATCTAATAAATATATGGATCATATACATTGCCTGAAGCCAACATCGTTGTAATTCCAAATCCATTTATTCTTAATGTAGAAACACAGATTGCATGTGATATGTTTGACACATCCACATACCCATATGATGGTTATAAATTTAAAAGTGATCCATGAAGAAATAGGACCTTATCACATTAGATGTGAAATGTAAAGAAATAGAATCTTGACATATTGATGAGTAAAATAGATATGTACGAAAATGAATACACATCGCATAATAAGTCATATGAATAACCTCCATCACATTACTTGCCAGTTACCACTAATTGTGCGTTGAACTTTTGTCCCATTAGATATTGCACATTTTGGTATTCTAAATATGTTTAAAAAGGTGCATTCAAAAACCAAGTTGCATAGCTTCACTCCTAATTTAATCGAAATGTTTTATATATTTAAAAATGACGTCTTCAGTTACTTCTCCATTATAAAAATGCATTAATAATAGTTAAAAAAAAAGGCATTAACAGACCACTTTGAATATATCATTCGCCTATTTGTTCAGAATGTTTTACGTATGGCAGTAAGTCAAATCCTTAACCCCGCAATTCGCCATCTTTTGACACAATTGCATGAGGGGGAGCCGGATATGGAACCGCCAAGACATGGGGTTTCTTGCCGGCACACTTGAGCCCTTCCATTGGCTTCTTTCGTTAATTTGTTTATTATTATTTTAATTTGTGTGTATATATTTATGCTAAACGTAAGTTCCCGGGATCTCTATTTATAGCCAGGCACTGATTGACCAACATTTTCAATGAATTTCCCTGCTCTTTCGCTTGTACATGTGGTGAAAATCGAGCCTTGGCCTTTCGTTTTACTTTCTTGATGGTTCATTCTCTTCCATTCGATTTGCCTTTCTTGTTTGGCTATTGGCACGCACATATAGTAAACTATTTCTATTTGAAAATGACATTCTTTCACTCATACATGAATGCCGGCGTTATAATACCTTGAAATGAAATGTTGATATCCAGAATGTCTCCACCCTCTATATGTGGCATATTCCCTTCTATTAGTTTTGTGAACTCATATGTGGGGACATATATACTAGTTAAAGGAAATGTGCTATATACACTAAGTGTTTTCGAATCAAAACTCACCTTAAAAAACATCTGTATAAGCATTATGAAATTTTTAATTTATTACATTTATATATCTCTTGAGACTCACATGTATTATAAAAATATATACTATTTATTTGCAAAAAATAGTACCCCACTACCCCATGGTTTGTCGGCAGATGTGAAACTTTTTATAATTCAAGTCAAAGTCCAACAAACATATTTTGCTTGCATAAGCGTGCTGACAATAGAAATATGTCGAAAGTGTTTGATCATTCTTTGATGCAACACCTCGGTCTCACATGGTGGATAAGTGAAAAAATTAAGGACAATAATACTCGTAAAGAAGCATTCACCCAAATTTTCACAAAATGAGATAAACGGTGTCATTCTTTATCAGGTTGTCTTTTTTCACCACGGGTTATTGTTTTATTTGGTTGTCTGTTTGAGAAAATGCAAAAATATATATATATATATATATATTTTAAAAAAGAGTGAACTAATAAAATCTATGATGTGACATGACAAATTCTAAATCAAAAATAATTTTAATTTGCTTAATTAATTAGTTTTATTTTAGGGTAAATTTCTTAAAAGGTCCCACCCCCACCTTTGTAAAAACTGAGAATTTCATCCTTAACCATTTTTTCAAAGTTATATGTCCCCAGCTTGGAAAATATGCACAAAATATCCCTATGATGCAACACAAGGCATTCACGTGGTTGTCAAAATTGCTACCAATTAATTTTATTTTACCACGTTAATTACTCTATATGATGCAACATAAGGCATTCTTTTATTTTGCTAACGTGGAGACAAATCCGACAACTAACACCCACTAATTGAGCGCCAGTTACTTTTTTCTTATTGGTTCATTTAGAAGGGTGTGGATAGCGTCATAATATAGGGCTGGGAAAAAGCCACCGCTTGAAGAAACCCAACACCAAATCGAATGTCCAAAAAATCCTTTCCAAGCGCGGCTGAATTTTTCCTCAATTCTCTCGTTGCCGTGCAAATTTCTGTGCGCAGTTTTTTTTCTTTCGGCAGCAATATGCATCCTATTATATATAGACCCCAAATTGTCTTGTATTTCGTGTTTCCCAAGAATCACAATTGGATGCTGCCGCCAGAGACTAATTGCAAGTAATTTAACTTTTAATTGAAATTGCAATTATTCATCCTCCAACTTTCAACTTGTATTTAAATTGAATATTATTATGGGCTGGACCCGCCCAACACAACAGTCGACACGTTAGGGGAAAAATGAAGTAAGTTAATGCACCTTGATTTTGAAAATGGGTAGAAAAACATTGGTATTCACCTTTCCCCTTTCTGTAATTCTAGGAACCATGAACTTTTCCGAGCAGGCTTGCCCAAAAAAAGATGATAAGGAGGAATAATTTCACAGGAAATGATACAAAGTCAAACATCTTGCGCCGTAAATGGTACCAGACACTTTAAATTATGGACCTTAAAAAATATTTTGCAAAAGAGTTAAATTTCTTCCTTTATTAAAAGCTACATGGAAATGTAGATTCAGTTTGTTGCAGTAAGAAATATCTAATTTCTTACGCGGAATTGCATGAGCTAAAAGAAATGTATGATTAAGGAACTGAATATTTTGCACAATTTTCAGTCTCCTAGTCTTTGAAGATGTATTTTTGAACATAGGACCAATTGTTGAATTATTATTTATTTAACTGAAGACCATATATATGTTGTTATTCAAAGAATTGCCCTGCTCATTTTTACTTTTAGCCTTCTTTGTGCAGATAATCTCCTAATTATTTATCCAATTTCTGCTTAATTGTATAATAATAAAACTGATTAAGTTCAACTGTGCCATATATGATAGATTCAATGTCTTTGTGAAATCTTAGAGAATTAATTCTGCATCAGGAAGGTGCTCATTGCTATTGGTAGGTATTTGGCATATAATATATCAACAAGGATTTAAGGAAGTTACTATTTATTAGCTGTTTTTCTAAATAACACAAGTGCACATAATGTCATAAAATGGACCAATTAAAAAAATAAAAAATAAAAAAAGCTACGTAGCCTAGTCCTATATATTGGTACAATGGGTCTGGCCAAATGTTAGCGATCGGCACTTTATGGTATCCAATGGCTAATGCTAGACCAGGATTAGCTAATGTCATCAACTTTTATTATTTACATACAATCTGATGTAACAAAAGTATTCATATAATTTTAATCAGTATGGTTAGGTGGCTAGGCGCTGAGACCCTTTTGATTCTCCTATCTGGGGATTTGTTGTACTTATTGAAAATTTCTTTGCATTGTGTTTTAGAAAGTACTGTTAAAAAGTCAATTGTAATTGTAATATTAAAAAAAAATGAGTAACTTGTATAACTTGATCAATATATATATGCACAATAAGATTTATAGTTTAATATGTTCGAGTAAAAGTTATGTATAAATTAACTTATATATTATAATTTATAAACTTTATTAAATGATTTGATATTAATGATAACACCAGCCAAATGTATTCGTACGACATAGGCATTTTTATGTGTTAGTACTACTCGATTGATCCAGCGTGTTGGGACTAGTTTAATATATTTTCTCTTTGACATAGGCTCGAATGAATCACAAGTCACAACGACCCTTAAAAATTAAACAAAGCCGAATGCAAGGTGGCCGAGCTAGTCTGTGACTCCTTGTGGATAGCGTGGCGCTTGGATCTCTTGTATTGAATAATGCTATTTGTAAATGTAAATAGAAAGTGAATATAGGCTCTGACCTAAACATATATATAGTTCTGATTATATATGATTACCATTAATTTGAAAATAACTTGAACTGATGCATGGCAAAATATGATTCTATCAAATATATATTTTGCGTGTTAAAGTTTAATTTTAAATTTTATGCTCAAATTCACATAGCACGACGTACTTATCTCTTGTATAATGTACGAGCCTAAATCAACTTTATTGTAATTTGTTTTTATAATACTTTCGGATTTTAGATCATTGCTTGATGCCGTCACTAGTTCTTTGACCTGTATATAATAATAATGATCTAAAATAGGAAAGTGAACGAGAATCACACAAATTAATAATCATTAGACTGTAATTAACTGAAAAGTTCTACCGGGGGCGGAAAATATATATAGTAAAAGAAAACATCCTTCTTCAACACACTATTATAATACTTTATGTATACAACATTACAATTAAGGAAAAGGGTACATTTGAGATGGGAAACCCACTTACATTACATTACATACAATAACTAAGACCCCATATATATAATGGGATTATGGGTCTATGGGCTACAGTAGACCATTATAATTTGTTATTAATTTCATCTATCCGTTCACATTTAAAGCCCTAGTTGTCATTATAGTGTTTATGATAATCAACCGTCCAACAAGATTTGTTCAACCCAAGAAAGGGGACCAAGCTAACGTATATGCATGAAATCATTCTCGATTTTTCAGGTAATTGATGAATTTTCTGAAGTTTTGAGAAGAAGATCCCGATTCACTTACACTCTGGAAAGCAGTTAATGTCCTTCAGTTTCTTGGCATTGGCTTTAGTACATATATGACATACTACAAGAAATCAGTCATATTGGGGCGACATAAGTCGCTACAATAGATGTCAAAGTCGCACCATTGCAGCGACAATGTCGTCGCTAAGTCTCCACCGTAACTGGACCGCACCAGGTGCTCAATTGCAGCGACAGTGTCGCGCTAATAGGTAGCGAGCTCTATACCAGCGACAAGGTCGTCCCAGTAAGTGGTGCCAATATATCTCGCGCCAATAGGGTAGCAAGCTGTCACAACGCGACAAAGTCATTCCTTTTAGTGGAGCTAATAGCCCAATGCCTTAGTTTATCAAGGACGGTGTTGTCGTCCCAATATCAACGATAGTCAAGTAGACTACGGGCGATTGTAAAAACATGGTTGAGCCTGTAGGTGCAGTTGATATTGCCAAATCACTATAAGAGTTCCAATTGAAATGAGAAATTGTTTAAAATCATATGTTACAGCTATACGTAAAATATAGATAAACACAAAATATGAAGCCGATAAAACCATAAATCTTACTTGTAATTAGCACACATAAGAGAAGCAAGAAACCATAAATCTTGGTTGTAATTAACACATGTAACAGAAGCAAGATGAACATCAATGTTGAGGAAAATAATGTTTTGTCAGTGAACCCAGCGATAGGACCATTAAGCCAAGGCAAAATGCAACACAATTGTTTGTCGGGTTTCATGCAAAACATAAGAAGTCATGATACATCAAGAGAACCCATTATAGCAAAAGTGCTCTCTTACAGTAAGTTGAACTCTAGCTGGAGCCCCCCGACGTCCTCCGCGCCACCATGATCCTTAGTATTAGAGCCCATTTCGTCATCATCAGCGAGCAACCCAGCATCTACTATCTTTAGTAAAGAATTAACACATGCAAGAAACGAACAACAATAACACACCTACTATCTTTACTAAAGAATTAACTATTTCAAATAATGATGAAAAAAACTGAACAAGCTAACTTTTTTTCCCTACATTTGTCTCTAATAATGATGAACAAAACTGAAGCTGAGAGCACGTCTCTTGGTTGTAAGCATCAAACTACTTTGTTAAATTTCGAGATTCCTTTCGTTGTTCCTTCTATTATTATTTTTTTCAGCTAAGTATGATTCAAGTCGCTTGCATTTCTATGATCCATCCCTGTTCAGTCATAAGTATTATATTCTGTACTTAGCAAGTCAATGACCCCATATATGCCTTTGGTTTGCAGCTGCAAAGTATTGATAATAAATTGTCTTCAACTTAAAAAAAGAAAAAGAAAAAAAAAGGAACATATATTGGGATAGACATCCATCCTACCGTAGTGCATTGTTCTAAGACCAAATGTTTTTTATCGCAGTCCAATCTATCATTATCAGCAAATTGTTCTACAACTCCTTATAAGGCAGCCCAATATAGCATAATTAGCGAAGTACACTTGAAAGAACTCTTTAATCAACAAAATCTAATTAAATATTGGATTAAACAGCAAGTGTCATGACATAATAACAATTATCTTCTCAATGTTGAATAATAAATCGTCATAGCATCGATACAACCACCTAAGATTGTAAAAAATGCATTTCACTATTTTTAGCAAACTTATTAACTTACAATTCAGATCTTAAATGAATCACATGGTTAATAGTAAAGACTGACTATATTCTTTCCTAATATCTAAAAATATTTTTTCTTACAACGTACATGACATCAAAACCTTATTAGCACTTTATATTTAAACAGAATCAGCCCTAATTATGTCGCTCTACCTCATATTTTTTTTTAATTTTATAAACTCGACAAAACTCAACTCATTTCCATTTACAGAAGCTGTCACGAACTTGAAGTCATCTTTATAGGCAATGATTCTTCAATTTCTCTTAACTTCAAGCTTCTAAAATTCCAATAATAACCATTATCAAAATTCCAGCCCTAGTAGATCATCTTCTACTTATTTTTGCATCATAATTGACAACAATATCAATACTACTTCATGTATTTCCATTTTATTTTTTTAGTAAAATGTTCTCTGACAGTGTGGCACTTTGGAGCGTGTTCATTTTGTTACTGGAGATGTTTCCCTTCTTGATTCTTAAAGCCTTCTTTCAAATCCACATTCACACAATATAAGTCCTAAGCTGTCTGAATGTCTTATGGAGTAAGATAAACACAATGACTTCGGGCCTAGGGCAAAATGGCCTTTCTTTTTTTTTTTCAAATTCAAAACAATTCCCCACAACTTCAAGCACAACTTAGGCCAAAGAGAATTTTGGAATTAGGGCAAGACTTTACCTAGAAAACTAGAGGAAGTAGATTCCTAGAAGAGGAGAAATCAACCACTGCCCTTTCCGCTTGCCTCTAACCGTCGCCGGAACGCCGTCCAAAGCCAAAATTGGTGGAATTTCATGGACGTTTTTAGAGGACGCACATGGTCGACCGTCGACAGAAGTCAAGCCGAAGGATCGAAGTGAAGAATATGATCTGCTTTTCTTTTTTGGGTCTGAAGCGTTTGTTTCCTCTTGGGCCGACGTTTTCTACCCTTTTGAAGCCCAACTTCAAATGGGCTTGATGCAACTGCCGCCTAAGCCTCATTGCTATAGCCACGAGGGTCACGCCTATTGCGGCGACTTTTAGCCGCTCCATAACCCACATTGCCCATTGGAACGACACCCTCTGTCGCTCCAATTGGTCTATTCAACAGGGGGGACATTGCTATCGTCCCAATAGGAGTTGCCCCAACAGGATCTACTTCTTGTAGTGTATATATCAGAAAGTAATATTTCTATCTTATCCATAATTTGATACCTTGATCTTACTCCATTCTCATTAGTGTTCAATCTTAGACCAATCTTCCACACATCACAAATGTAGTTCTAGTTATGAAATTGATCCATATGGTAAGGCCAACACAGAAAAGGGACTCCCATGCTTAGACACACCAAGAGTGAGTTCCACCCACAGTGAGTGAAAAAGCATGCAATAAAATAATGAGCCAAAACCTTTTCCTGAGGTGCCCATTTAACAACTTTTGCCCGTTCAGCAACTCTATCCCGAAAGTCATTTGGGAATATGACATTCGTTCCATTGGCAAAGTCTGATCCAACAACCCATAGGAAGGGCCGACCTGAGAGTTCAAGAGCCAGTGCAAGTTCATATAACTGCTCCTGAGAGAGGAGAGATGTGACTTCAAACGCCGTCTTCTGATTCGTCAGGTTGTCGGGGATGGACCAGCTGAAGTCATGACTTCTCCAGGGAGGCATATTTTCTGACAGCCTGATAAATCCATGATCCATCACTTCTCGTTATGGATCCTGCAGAAACCAAAATAATCATGTTAACTGGAAATTAATTAATAATATATTTAAACAATACTGGCAATGGAATTAATTAATTTAATTAAATTACCATTTATATCAAGATGGTTTTCTTGAATAAGATGAGGAATATGCAGATTGAAGGCCATCCCTGCAGCAGCAGCAGCAGTTCAGAACACTACTGATTCAAATCCCCATCTCTTGAGTAATATCCAATATCCATCCAATTGTTGTATCAGCTATTACACAAGTAATATTCTGATCATGGTCATGGTTAATGATATGTTTCAAATTTCCAGGCATTGTTTTTCTAAGGCCTTCCAGCACGGGCTTGAGTGCACGTTCACCACTTCTATCGTAATCAGGTGGCAGGCCGTCCGGAACAGTAATTAGTTGTACCGGATTTTGCTTCGCATCCTCAGATATTGCTGCAACAACTTTTGCATATATGTATTCGGTGAACACAAGTGTGACCCTAACCCCGCGATTCGCAATCTTTTGACACAATTTCATGAGCGGCCGAACATGCCCTTGAGCCTGATATGCAACCGTCAAGACATGGGGTTCCTTGCCGGCAGCCTTGAGCACTCCCATTGGCTTCTTAATTGGTGATATTGCGTTAATTTGTTTATAGTGTGTGCTATTTAATTTTGACAATAGACAGAGGCTCTCTATATATTTATAGCCATGCAGTGCCGAGTGATCATCATTTCATTAATATAGCGAATGATAAGCTAAATTAAGTAGATCAGAGGCCATTGATGCTACTTAGAAGTATTTTTTCCCTTAATTAATTATTATTGAGTATTCAACCATTATATCATAGTGGAGAACAAATATCGATTAAACATGAGGATAGATTAAATATTAATCCATTAGCTGCTTAACAAAGATGATTAGAGACCGCGACTAATTTCCAGCATATTAATACAAGCTAAGACTAATAATTACTTGGTATGACTTGAACCGCCAACGTCAATAATTACTATGACTTTTTTGCTTTTTTAATTAACAACCATAGAGATGTTTTTGCCGTTATATAGTTCACCTATAAGGGTTTTTTTTTTTTTTGGCAAATATTGGGGAAAAAGGGGTTTATCTGCACTGCTTCTTGATAATCTCCAGCAATCCTCGTATCTTTTCTTTGCTACGAAAATGTTTTCCGAAATCTGAAGTTTCAAATCATGTATTAAAGCGTTTGATCAATTTGCGCTTAGCAAATGTAAAAAATAAAGGCATATACGAATGTAAAGCAGGAAATTTTTAATAATAATAATAATAATAATAATAAGATTTTTATATTCTAGATTACTCTGATTCTCGTATAAAGATTAATCAGCGTGTTTTGCGCACCGAATGATTATTGTCTAGTAAAATATAATACTATGGATTAATTAATATAAATAAAAGTCAATCGCGAATATGGTGCTTAACAAAGTTGGAGAAGGCATCTCCAATTGCATGCAATAATGTAAAATGAATATCTTTTGACAATTAGAAAAAATTGTTTATGTAGCATATAATATTTGAAAGCAGTGTTCTAAAAAACTCGTCTAGGCAACATTTAGGCAGTGTTACGGATGTAAACAAGCCAAGTTGAGCTGACTCACGAGCCCAAAATCTCGGCCCGCTCTCGCCTCGAGTTTTTTTGTCTCGAGCTAAAAAAGCCCAAGCCAGTCCCGACTAGGCTCTCCCAACAAATATTAGGCCCGACTCGAGCTTTTTTCGAGCCGAGCCGAGCCTAAGAAAATATTAAAAAATATAATATGAAAAACCATTTTTCCTCTTAAGTCCATATGTACAAACAAGCCCGCACAGGCCAAATGAGCTATAAGGGCCGGCTAGGCTCAAGCCTTGCCTCAATTTTGAGGCTCAGCCTGAGCTTTGGACGGGCTATGAGCTTGCTTATACTTGAAGTTTTTCCTTCACGCTTCGCCACGCTTTACACTTTATTACGCTTTGATAGTGCTTTTATTACCCATTAGTGCGCTTAAGCATACCTAAACTCAATACTCGACCTCTATGTTTTTCCATGACTTACACTTTTTAGAACCTTGTTTGAAAGTATTTAGGGCAACGTCTCAAATTAGAAATTGTCCACGACACCTTTGCAGTTAATTTTATTTATTTATTTATTCTCATCAATCATTACATTGCCCTTTCATATAAACCATTAAATTTCTCTCTCTTTTTAGTTTTTATTAAACTACTCCTTCCACCAAATAAAATAGGCTTGTATTCCTTTTTCATTTGTTCTAAATTAAACTATATAGGCCACTTTCTTTATTGATATATAGTTAAACTGTTAGTTCACTAATATACACCTATTTAATATGCACGGTTAATTATCAACCAAATAAACCTTTTACAGTGATTAAAGGGTACACTGGTAAAATCTTCTTAAATTCTACAATTCCAACAATACTAATTGAGTTTTGTTTAATTAATCTAGTGAAAATAGGGACATGCCTTTCTTAGTGGACAGAGATAGTAAACACTATTTATAGGTAAACATCCAAACAATTTAATACAAAATATAAGTAAACTTATAATTTAACCTCTGTGTATTGTTTAATACAAAATATTGCCTGAATGATTGCATATAAGTAACGGGATTCAAATAATAATGTTACAGGAATTTTTTTGTCATCATATCAACGTCTTTTACAACGCCTGTACAATGTTTAGTACGTTTGTTGCATTAGGGATGTTAAGATTTGTTCCAATGTACGAATGCGCACTGTGTGATTGTTGACGAAATATATCCAAAGTATTATTAGATATATATATATATATATATTATATAAGGAGGAAATAGAAAAGGTGAGGAAAATTAAGGGAGGAATGGGGCGTGATTTGAACTCAGGTCTTCTGCCCAAGTTGGGAGGTGTCTACACAAATAAAGTAGTTTTATGGCATTTTTAGAAGAGCAATTCAAGGGAGACATGAAATAGGGACACTATTAAGTGACATTCTCATGTGACGCACATTCATTGCGTGATGATTACATAGCTACTTTTTCATCATTCAATACAAGTGTGCCACATAAGAATATCACTTAATAATGTCTCCTTTTCATGTCCTCCTAGAATTTTTCTTTTTAGAATGTGTCAGTATGGTCCTCCTATTTCATACAAGTACATGAATGGATGGCACATGGAAACAGAGGTGTCATGGTATTTTCCAAAAGTGTTAGACAATTTTTATGTATTTACAGAGGTGTGCTTGAAGTTAGGCCTTCTAAGCAACCACTTAATGTAATATCCCGCAAAACTCTAAAAGTAAATTAAGTAACATAATCGATATTTTGACAATGATTAAATGATTACTTGAAATTGTATTGTAAGATTACTTGAATTGCATTGAAAGATTAAAGACTGTTACTTAAATGACACCAAACAAAAGAATGTGGTTTGTAACTAGTATGATCCAAAATATAACAACCTAATCGCAAGACCACATTAAGTATGAAGAATCTATAAGCAATAAATGAATGGCCAATGGTTAGCCACATCTTTTCTTAAACACATGGTAACTAAAAGCCCTAATTATAATTTTTATGAAATTCAACCGTGAAATAAGATTTACTTAAAATAGGAAACGTGACCAAGCTAACGCACATGCATGAAATCATTCTCGATTTTTCAGGTAATCGATGAATTTTCTGAAGTTTTGAGAAGAAGATCCCGATTCACTGACACTCTGAAATGCAATTTCCTTCAGTTTCATGGCATTGGCTTTAATACCCTCATCAGAAAGTAACATTTCTATCTTATTCATAATTTCATACCTTGATCTAAGTCCATTCTCATCAGGGTTCAATCTCAGACCAATCTTCCAGGCATCACAAATGTAGTTCTCGTTATGAAATTGATCCATATGGTAAGGCCAGAAGAGAAAAGGAAGTCCCGTGATTAGACCCTCCAGGAAGGAGTTCCATCCACAGTGGGTAAAAAAGCAAGCAATAGAAGAATGAGCCAAGACCTTTTCTTGAGGTGCCCATTCAACAACTTTTGCACGTTCGGCTACTCTTTCCCGAAAGCCATTTGGAAACTTGGCATTCGTTCCATCGGCAAGGTCTGATCTGACAACCCAGAGGAAGGGCCGACCTGAGAGTTCAAGAGCCAGTGCAAGTTCATATGACTGTTCCTGAGAGAGAAGAGATGTGCTGCCAAAGGAAACATAGATCACCGACCCAGCCGGTTGTTCGTCTAACCATCTTAAACAAGTCATGTCCTCTGTCCAAAAGAAGTTCCCGTCCATGGCAGATGATGATGACTTGGAGTACTCTTCATGATCAGTAGTAACTAGCAATGGTCCGATAGGTAAGCCGTTGGGAATCAAATCACAGGCGGACTTTTCGAACTCATAAAAGGTATTGACAAGTACCCACTTAGCGTTGCGTCCAGTTTCTCCGGCTGCCCTGAAACCTTCAAACAACATCTTTTGAGTCGTCAAGTCGTCGGGGTTGCTCCAGCTGAGATCATGACTTCTCCAGGGAGGTATATTTTCTGCCACCTTGATCCATCCATCACTTTTCCTTATGGATCTTGCAGAAATTAACCAAAAGAAACAATAATATATTCAATTAACCAATAGTGATGATGGAATAATTAAAGAATAGAAAAGAGCTAGTTTAATTATCAATTAATTACCGTTTATATCAAGATATTCTGCTTGAATAAGACGAGGAATATGCAGATTCAGGGCCATGCATGCTGCAGGATTAGGACGGAACACTACTGATTCCAATCCCATCTCTTGAGTAACATCCAGTATCCATCCCATGGCGGAATCAGCTACTACACAAGTAATATTCTCATCACGATCAATAATATTCTTCTCAATGAAACGTGTCAAATCTCCCGGCATCGTTTTCCTAAGGCTTTCCATCACCGGCTTGAGCGCACGTTCGCCACTTCTATCGAAGTCAGGCGGCAGCCCATCTGAAACCGTGATTAGTTCTGCCGGATTTTTGCTTCACATCCTTCTCGGATATTGCTGCAACAACTTTTGCATGTACATATTCGGTCAACACGAGTTGACCTTAACCCGGCAATTTGCAATCTTTTGACAAAATTTCATCAACGGCCGAACATGTCCTTGAGCCGGTTATGGAACCGCCATGACATGGGGTTTCTTGCCGGCAGTCTTGAGCACTCCCATTGGCTTTCTTAATTAATTGATCTTGAATCTATATTACTAGCTATGTGCGTAAATTTTTTTATAATGTGTACTATACCTTTTAACACAATATAAGACCGAGGCTCTCTATTTATAGAGATGCACTCATTGATCATCATATATTTCCTTAATTAATAAGTAACTATCATTTCCTTAATTAATAAGTATTTATCACTGCGGAGAAAATTCATATACTCCAAGAGGACTCAGGGCGTCATTTTGAGACCCCATGTGTGAGTTTCTGATTTGTTTAATTAGAGTGATATTCTTAAAATACCAGATATTTTCTCTTATTATTGTTGCCATATTATTCCATTCAAATGAAAAAAAAATAAGTAATCATTATTATATGATCAAAAATGCAGTCAACTATATATCTTATTTATAATAATTCAATTAAAAAAATCCATCAAACATATATAAATGTACACGACAGCAGGACAATATGGTCGGACTTTATTTAATTTATTTATTTTGAGGGTGTAATTAATTACTCTGCATTTTAGCAATATAGATACGCATAGATATATAAATCTTATTAGAGTACAATATATAGAAACCCACAATGATTTAAAAGAGATTTACAATAAGTAAAACAAATTCTTATACAGAGGAATCGAATATGAAACTTCTAACAAGTCCCAGAGTTGCAGCTCTAACTAAATGAGCATATAAACTCATTGACAAATGGTCGAACTAATTTTTTTCCTCAAGACGAGATTTCCAAACGAGTAACGACTAACATGCTTGGAAATAGAGCATCTTTCTACAGTGTTTTGAATTCGACGCGTCTTCTCCACAGCAAGGAGGTGTTAGGAGTCGACTTCTACCTAATTTTTTTTTTAAAAAAGACACGTGGCCCATTAATATACCTAATGATAAGCAATCACATTAAGGTACATACATATATATATATAATATCTTCTCCATTTATTTTTCTTGTGAGATGTAAAGAAATTCGTATTATTATATTGAAGACATTCACGTTTTATTGAAAAAACATGAGTTTTTTAGTCTCAGTTTTTAGACCTTTGAACTTAGTTGCAGGTAGTTGATTAGTTTAGAGTACTCTATTATGGTGCTCTTGGGGTACCAAATATTTTCTTCATTTTATCAGTTAATTATGTGTGTGTGAGAGATCACAACCGTTATGTTACCTAAGTTTCAACTTTAAAAAAATTAATAATAATAAAGGTGGTTGGTTTCCACAACAATATTTGTATTGTACTTGTATGTGTGAACAACAATATTTATATTGTATGTGTATGTGTGAACAACAATATTTTGTATTGTATGTGGATGTGTGAACGACTTGGTAATCAACTTTCGTTTGTTGATTAATTTAATAATAATAAATAATAATATATTAATAAAATAACACCACTTTCTAATTATTGTATATTGATAAATTTAGTTGAACTTTTACACGTATGCCTATTTTTATTATTATGTTATGCTATAATTATAACAATTTTTTTGATCTATATAGTATTCCAAGTGTTTAGTTAATGCTAATATGTGTGTGTGAATGTGAGAAACATAATAGTGCAATGTGTGTTGAGAATTAAGGCAAATTCCTCGATTCTAAATGCAAGACTGTTGTTTAAAGAATTTAATTGAGATAAGAAAAATAAAAGGATAAAGACAATGTTAATAGACCATCAAAGCTTTCAACTATATATAATTAAAGTCGCTATAATCGTATAGAATTTCACTCACCAACCCAATATCTTATGTTTTAACACACTTGCTAAGTGCTTGGCAAGTTGAAGGAATTATAATCTGGATTATAATCTGCCACACGACATCATTCTATTGGTTTCACTTTTTTCAAAAAGTTAAAAAGTAAAAGTCGAGCATCAATTGTTTACTTTTTACAAAAACACTCAATAAAATGATGTCACGTTACAGATTATAATCTAGATTATAATCCCTTCAAGTTGCCAAATACAATGTAAATTTTCTTCCATTTGAACAACGCATAAATTAACTCTCAAAGTATTAGGCTAATCAATTTTTCTCTCAAAGACTCACGCCAAACCTGTACACAAAAAAGAGAAAAAAAACCACCTAACTATGATTATAATCAAAATTAGTCGTCAAGAAAACTAAGGAAACTACCTTGATCTTGCAATTTAGAACCGACTTTTGCATTCCATGGGATATACTCCTTATTTAAAATTTGGTATCTTTTGAGGCAACCGACCTAGCACGACCTAGCAATATATAGACCTTTGTATTTCAACAAGTATATTTATATATATATATATATATGAGATAATATACAATAATATATATATATATATGTACCTAACAAAGAGAAGAACATACCCGACCTAAGTCTGGAAAAAAATTCACGGGGTCTTCCTGGAATTAGAGTCCCAGGTGATCGCAATTCCACGCGAATATCATCCTTTTATTATTATTATTATATTATTATTATTATTATTTATCTTTTTTGGGGGGAAACAAGAAAAGCAACGAAAATTTTTCAAAAACATCCCGTGGATTTTGTTATAGAACCTCCAACCCCGTGTAACATGTATCATTACAAGCCACATGTATTTCATGCACGTCACACTAAGTGGAAGATTTTGTTATAAAATTTTTGAGAGGTTACGGAAAAAGACTCACGTTTAAAATATAAGGATAAATTCAACGAAATAGCTTCATAATTATCTTATAAAACTATTCTTTCACATGTGCATTGTATAAGAAAAAATTAATAATCAGTGACTACCAAAATAGATTTTATATAACATAATCATAATATCAAAATCTATAGGATTGAATACAATATCTTTTTGACCTATTATATTAATCAATAATTCAAAGAGATTGTATTTAGATGGGTTTTCAAACCATTATATCTACAAAAGGTGAAGTGACTACACTGTCAATTTTCATTGTGAAATACAAATGACATAAATAAAATTTATTCTTTTCTAAGCAGATAAAAGAAAAAGATACTTGCGACTCCAACAATTTAATAATATAAGAGCCTTCGATACATCCTTCATTGAATCATCAAGTCTGACCATGCATGGCATCTTGACAATGAAATACTAATATGTGCAAAACAATCATTGCAGTTCTAATTACATATCCATTTTAATTAGGAAATGTTCACATATCGATTTTAATTACATATCCATTTTAATTAGGAAATGTTCTAAAGTCTTGAATTGAGTGGAGTCATTTTCTATCTGACACATGTTATGTGGCACCAAACAGGGGCGGACCTCCATTGGACGAGTGCGGTCCATGGACCGCACTGAACTTCCGTCAACTCACGGGTAGAGACCGCACTGGAATTAAGAGCGTCCGCCATTGAAGAGCTGCAAGTGAAGTATGCTAATGGTGAAGAAGAAGCAGCCGAAATGATAGGGATAGGGATAGGGACGGTTGGTTTTGAGATCTAAATAAGAAATTACATATTTACCCTTAAAAAAAGGAGTCACCCACTCATTTGACTGGCCATTCATCTTCCTAAGTAATAGACCATTAATTTTTTTAAATGGAAAATTGACTGACAAAGTAAACTTTTTGCATTGTTCTGCTTGTTACTATTTATGATCTAATTCTAATATTTTTATAATTTATAATAAATCATCTAACTCTAAGCCAATTATATGTGAACATTTTTCACACGTTGTGAGCTAACGATTTTTTTCTTAAAATAAAAAAGAGAATGGGTTAAGTTGAATTGTGAAAATTTATGAATTACATTAGGTCTCATAAAATAAAATATGTGAACATGATACTTCTTTGATCAATTTCAAATTTGAAATAGAATGAAAAAAATAACATGCGCACTAGTGCTCTCTAATTTTTCAACTTTTAGTTTGGGAATATGGTTGTATCAGTTGGTGTGATATATGAATTTAGTGAAAATATTCAGAGCCAATAACTTTTGATAGATATATATTGTAGGTATGGATGAGTCAAAATGGTATACAAGTATTTAAAAATGTGACTACACAAATCTTTGTTCATAGAACTCGATATTAGTTGACTTGCAACTAATATAAATGCAAATGAAGCCCTTAATAATTTTGATTTGATGTAAACGGAGTAAATTTTACTATAACTCCTACTGCATGTAGTCAGGCAGGTTTAGTTGAAGAGGATTCGATGAGAAGAAATCATGGTAGAGTTGAAGAGAGACAAAAAATTCCCGACCGCACTGAACCAAATTCCTGGCTCCGCCTCCTGTCTTCCGTGATGCTATATTTAGTCTGATCAATTTATAAAATGCAGGTTGACGGGGAGCTGGCAGCGAGGTGGAGTAATTTTCTGGCGTAGAAAGTATAGATGACATTATCGGACGTTTATTAACATCTTCCTGAACACAATAATTGGAAAATTGCAAATATTATATTAGGCCAGTCAGGTACTGTTTGCGTCTTGGAATAGAAATGAAATACGGGATAGAAATGAAATATGTAGAAGTAGATGGTCCTTGTTGGTTTTCATATTGTATGAACACAAAACGGCTTGACCAGTTTATGTTTTGAATCATAAATGGCCGCATAACAAGTCCTCAAAAAATGGTGGCTGTGATTTTGAGTCGGATAAGCTATGTCAGCTATGTCGGGTCTTTCATTCCTTCCTTAATATGTTACTACATATATTTTGTCTACATTCTTCTCTCATTACGTTTGAAAACACCACATTTTGAAAGTAATCATTAAATAGTTGAATAAGTGAGCCTTGTGATTCACATATTTTCTGTTTCATTGTTGCTCTACTACATAATTTCTTCAAAATGTTATCCAATATGCAGAATTTCATCTCATCATAAAAGCATTGACTCACCAAATACATATATATATATATATATATATATATTATCTGATCCAGTAGGGACAAAAAAAGCTGGTCGTCCAGGAATAGGCTGAGTATTAGACAAACTGTCGAGGCCATTGTTAGCCTTTTATTAACATCCTAGCCTATTCAGATGCAGCGAAGGACTTCATCTAACACACAGCGCTTAATTTTATTTGCAGAAACAATTTATTTTCATGTATATTTAATTTTCTTTATTTAATTTGCAGGGTTGTTTTAGATAGATATGTAACTACTAGAAGCTTTCAGGATGCTAGTCATAGTGAACTTGCGTTGCATGCCTTTTATCCTTAAATTTGTTTCAGAACATTGTAAATGTGATTTTTCTTTTATTTTTCAAATAGCAAAATGAATTACAATATAGGATTTAATTATATAAAGAGTAACCAAAAGTAATTCAAGTTCAACGATTGAACCCTCCAAAGAGTTTAATATCATACAATAAAGGGAATGATATAAAGCCGACCACCAGGAGGTTCTGTGGCTCAGATGGACCAATAACTAAGAAAACAGCTTCCTATTTGGCTTGTGTTTGAACAATAAGTGTGCCAATAGTTGGATATCTAGCGGCACGGAGAATTCTTTGCATAATATACAAAAGCTGAACGGACATTGACATATTGGTTTTACAAGGGCTAGCTATCTAGGACACATTTCACTTATTGATGCTTCATTTAGGGAGATGGACTGGGGTTGGCTAGGGTCTTCTTGCTCTTCTGTAGTGCTATCTAGTCTAGTGAATTTATAAAATGCAGGTTGACGGGGAGCTGGCAGAGAGGTGGAATAATTTTCTAGCATAGAAAGTATAGATGACATTGTTGGTCGTTTATTAACATCTTCCTGAACACACAATAAGCCGATATGGATGCACCGGGAGACTTCTTCCAACACATAAGAGGCTTGCAAAGTTGGATCCATCAACTCCATTGGACTGCTATTTCTCCAAAGCTTCCAAGCCTTCTCAGAACAAAGAGGCAGTAGCCCAATTAGATAAAAGTTATAATTACTTCTTATTAGCAAAGCTAGAGATATTCACACTCACATAGCTTATAAGGCCTCCTCTACCATCTGACTGGTAGAAGCTGTTATTTTTCTTGCCACTTATGATTTCCAAAATCAAGATGCCAAAACTAAAAGCATCGGATTTCATTGAGAACTGGCCATACATTGCGTACTCTGGAGCCATGTAACCACTACAAGCCATAAACATTGGATTTCATAAGTCAAGATGAAAGCAGTATTAATAAATGGAGAAGTGCAGAACTTACTATGTCCCAACAACCCTTAATGTATTCTCTTGAGATTTGTCAGCATCAAAAATCCTCGCCATGCCAAAATCTGATATTTTTGGGTTCATGTCTCTATCCAATAGTATATTGCTAGCTTTGAGATCACGATGTATAATTTTGAGACGAGAATCTTTGTGAAGGTATAGCATTCCCCGTGCTATCCCTTCAATGATCTTGTAGCGACTTGGCCAATCCAACAACCGCTGGTTTCCTAAATTATCATGAAATGCTTCTGTTAATTAGCACTGGTAAGAAAACTCAGCCTTTGAAGCCAGAAAGAAATTAAAATTCAGATTCATATTTGTTGGCTGGAATGCAAGGGAATTCAATGAAAAGTAGTACATCCAGATGATTACTAACTGAATATGAAGTAATCAAGACTTTTATTAGGCACAAATTCGTAGATGAGTATCTTTTCATCTCTCTCCACGCAATATCCTAGCAGTCTTACAAGATTCCTGTGCTGAAGTTTAGCAACCAATGCAACCTCATTCTTAAACTCATTTGCGCCCTGCCTTGAACTTGTGGAAAGTTTCTTCACGGCTATCTCTCGTCCATCCAGAAAGGTACCCTGTATATGATCAAGTGTGCCACATAGTATCATACGAGATTGAATCATACAATAGACAAGAATTTAACCACGTTTACTATTTTAATATACGATATACCAATATCCAAAAAAAATTGTGAGTATTAAGGTGTTAATGAATTGGATTATTATGCTCCTTAATTAGGTAATTACCTTGTATACATCTCCAAATCCACCTTCACCAATTTTGTTGTCCAAAGAAAAGTAAGTTTGTAGAAACTTGAACGGTCTTTAGATCATATTGCAAGGTTTCAATAGTCAGAATCTCACTTCCTTCTGCCCCAAAAATGGCAACCATTTACACAAGTTTCCAACATTAATATTTGCAGATTTCTTAGTATCAACTGTCAAAGTTGCATCATTTGCAAATAAATGCAGTTGACATCGAGTGAACTGCTAAGTAAAAACTGGTAAATATATAAAACAAAGCATCATTGACGAATCATGGCTTACCGTTTCCCTGCTTTAGGGTACCATAATGTTTTTTCTTCAATCTTCTCCTCACTAAGAGACACAAGCCTGCCACCAAGAGTACTGAGAAAATAAAAATGGGAAGCAGGGTGCTAGCAAGTGATCCAATTCCAGTCCCCCAATATCCTGCATTAACACATTGGAAACAGATTCATGGAAGTGTTCAATTCTGCGAGCAGGAAATTGATGTGAAAGAATTGTTTTACATTAGGACAATACCCGGTTTCTTACTGGGTGCTCCTGCATAGACGGGTACTCGGTCAGCAGTAGTTTTGTTAATGGTTGCTTGTGCAGGGATGGTTTTGTTATTGGGTACTTGTGCCTTGATCATTGTTCTGTTGTAGAAAGGGCTACAGAAAAAGAGCAAGCTATACAACAAAAGATAACTAGATCTACTCAAGGCCGTCATGGTACCGACGTGGTACACTAACTTTGAGTTTAGATCTCAAAACCAGATTCTCTGTATCAGACTCTCGTCTTGCACTGCAGCATTCTACACAACTTCTGCTTTATATATTATGAAGACAGGACAGTTCTTGTGGAAACTAGCAAGAGGCACCAGATAAATATAACTTTGATGAGGACATGAGTGGCTGCTGATTTTTATGTGTCCTAAGATTCTTAAAACACTACTAGTTTCGCAGAGCTTTCCCCAGTTCCCGTCTTGGAAGGTTTTCCACGTTCAGCACAGTCAAGACGTTAATATGAATAATTTGTCCTAACGTTGTTTACTAGTAAGGTTGACTGACTAATGTGCACAAATTCTAAACTTGTCAGTCATACTGGAAAATTCTCGGGACAGTTTACAAAGATTTGTTTAGACTTACAAAGATTATTTGGCCACTCAGATAGTGTTTGTCTCTTGGAATAGAAATGAAATGAGTGGTAGAAAACTAGTTGGTCCTTGTTAGTTCACATATGTACAAATAAAAAATTCCTTGAGGAATTTATGTTTTGAAACATAAATGACTACATAACGAGTCCTTAAAGGAAAGATGGTTGTAAACGTTCAATGGATTTTGAGTTGGATATATAGCCGAAATCTGATCACGCCTCCATCCAAGAGTATAATGTTAGCTTTGAGATCAGGATGTATGATTTTACGACAAGAATCCTAGTGAAGGTAAAGCATTCCTTCGACGATATTGTAATGTCTTGACTAGTCTAGCAGCCCTGATCCACGGGCGGAACCTGGCTAGGTCCAAATTGGGCTGGCCCTTAAAGGGAAATTTTTTTTTTTTTTATATGCTTATGTAGGGGAAAAAATCAGTCCGGCTCGGTCCGGCTAGGGGTAGTCCGGCCTGTTAGCTCCGCTCCTGCCCTGATCTATAGATGTAATAAGAGAAATGCTTCAGGTTAGCATTGAGAAGAAACCTCAACATCTAAACATTAAGAACTAGTGGTTCCATCAACGAAAGGGTTTATAATATGTACCCAAAAAAATCTGTTTCTATAACTTGTCAAGTGTATAGGAACACATCGATCTGAATAATTTGTCCTAGCCAAAATCTAATCAACATTAATCTCTAAAATTGTATATATTTTACTGTTAGATTGGGCTATTTTTATATTAATTTTTATATCTTCAACATAAGTACATACAGTATACCTTGATTAATTACAGAAGAATTTATTAGGCCAGTCAGGTTGCATTTTTGTTTTGAAATAGAAATGAAATGGGTGGCAGAGAAGTAGGGAAATAAGAAATAGTTTGACCAATTTATGTTTCGAAAGATAAATGACAAAATGACGACCCGCGCGGGGGGGGGGGGGCTGGAAGTCCAACGAATCTCCAGTTAGGGGGTGGGCCCGGGAGGAAGCTTTCTAAATGCTAGTTTAATTACTTATACTGGTTATCTTTAGAGTTTGTTTCCGATATTTGTAAATGTGACATTTTCTTTGATTTTCAGATTGCGAAATGAAATACTCAATAGAAATTAATGTTACAAGACTAATCAAACGTAACTCAAGTTGAACAATCAACTATCTGAAGAGACTACAAATATATAAACAATAAAGAAAAAGATCTAAAGGTTCAGCTGCTTACATGAACTATTAACTAAAAAATGACCTCAATTAGTGCAGGCCATTAGCAGAGCCCGTAGCTTGGCACAATAAGTATACTAAAAGTTAGAGTTGAACTGAGAATTCTTCGCACAATATGTAACATCCCGTGTAATTTCTCTATTTTAATAGTGACATCTTCGAAATAATAATTGGTTTTGATATTCAACTATAAGTAATCGGTGAGTAAATCTTCTAATTAGATGACTAGTCGAAAATACAAGGACTCACTTATAGAGTACAATAGGCAAAGGGGTTGATCAAGAAATGGAGGAAAAAATCTAATACACTTGTATCCAATGGGCATTTTCCGCATGGATTGAATCTTTAACCCACACTTGGCATCTTGAGTTACAAGAAAGAATTCTTATCCCTCCAATTTAACTCATTGTTATAGGAAAAGTGGGAGCCTTTGCATTGGAGGAACTCAAAAACCTTTAGAAAACAAGAAGGAAAAATTCGTCCATAAATTGTGTATGGTTTTGAACATTCACAAAAGACCTTCAAAAGTTCTCTTTTATCTCTTCAAACAAAGCATAGTTCATATATATATATATATATATAGAACTCACATTCTAAAGGCTATTTTGCTTGGATATACTAATGAATTGAAAGTGTTTTGCCATTCACTAACATTCACTCAACTTCAAAGATATAAGAAAACAAAGTGAGTAATTTATTACTTTGGTTTACTTGCATGCATAAGTTTCAACTAAGTTTCAAGCAAAGGTATGTGTTTTGGATATTGTTAAAATGTTTTCTTTTATAAGAAGTCCTAGAGTCTCTCTACCTATTTTGTATTGTTTGCTTTACTTTGATCCATGCTAATTGCTATGGATTAATGAAAGATTGGAAATTCGGTAAAAGCTAACCGGAAATTGTTATGATTCTATTGTATTGCCACTACCATATTGGTATTTGAAAGGTTATAAGGCGCCATGGGTAGTAGAAACTTCTAGTATTTGGGCCTTATAATGCATTCAAAAGGTTTGTGCATCTTAATGTTCTTAAGATTGTAACATGAAATGATCTTTATAACCCTTTGGTAAACTGAAATAATGTATTACTCACGGGGTATTCTATACTCACTTTGTATGTGTTTAACCTTTTATAGATGATCTACCGAAGGATCGTTGAAAGAAGGCCGAAGAGTGGAGGTTGTCGCATGATGCAAGCCAAATTATGCATGTGATCGAGATAGACATTTGGGCTTACTACGAGGATGAGCCAATGTTTGTAATGTATCTGAGAACCTCGTACGAGTTTGATATATTGTGTGTCTACTCCCTCAATCTTTTGCACTATGATAAGATTATGAGGGATAAACCTATGTTTCTTGTTTAATAGGATAAGAGTTAATGATAGAGGTAAGCCAAGTATATGTAAGGAAACTTAAATAACAAAGAGCTTGTTTGAAGCTCCTTATTTTTGCCATTTATAAAGAGAATTTATAATGAGTGAAAATAAGTGGTGGAGATTTAATTGAAATTTGAAATGTGTGGTGATTATTAAGTAGTTGTCAAATTAACAGTTTAATCATGGCAGGTGAATTTATAAATGGAAAAAATAAAGAGATTCAAACAACTCCTAAATAAAACTTGACTTGTATGGTAACTATATAATGAAAGCTTTTGCAACAAGATTGGGAGTCCCATTTTCACATGTAAAGGCCTCCCAAGCTTGTGTTCGGTTATATAATATATAAAGTGACTTTTATTTAGCGTATGTCATGTTCTTTTATATAAATACTACAACTTTAAATGAATTGAAGATGACAAACAACATCACCTCATCTAATGAACAAAAGAGAATTGATTAACAAGTCGTGCCCCTCGATTTTGACAAGAGTTGAAAAATGTTTTTAAAACGCTTCCGGCATATTGATTAAGTAACATAACAATAACCCATGGATTTATTGAGGGGTTTGACACAATATATAAGCAAAATAGACATCAACATTATGTTTTTACAATCTTGACACATTTGACGTTGTTTACATAGCAATAAGAGGGACTGGCTCTCTTGGACACATTTCACTTATTGGTACTTCATTTATGGATGTGGACTGGTTGGGGTCTTCTTCCTCTTTTGTGGTGCTATCTAGTATGTTCAGTGTATAAAATGTAGGTCGATGGGGAGCTGGAAGAGATTTGGAGTAACTTTCGAGCATGAAAAGTATAGATGACATTGTTGGTCGTTTATCAACATCTTCTTCGACACACAATAACCCAATATGGATGCATCGAATGACTTCGTCCAACACATAAGAGTCTAGCAAAGTTGGATCCATCAACTCCAAGGGTGTGCTATCTCGAAAGTTTCCAAGCCCGTGTAGAACGAAGAAGCCTAATTAGATATGATTATAATTAGGCTTCAATACCAATTGTATAAGGCCCCCGCTACCATCTGACTTGTAGAAGCTTTTATTCTTCTTGCCACTTATGATTTCAAAAATCAAGATGCCAAAACAAAAAACATTGGAATTTATCGATTATTGGCCATGCAACACATACTCAGGAGCCATGTAACCACTATAAGCCATAGCAATGGATTCTACATCACAAGTCAAGATGAAATTAAAGCAGTATGAACCAAATATATATAAAACTACAAAAGTTACTAGGTCCCAACAACCTTATTGTATTTAATCTCTTGAGATTGCTCAACCTAAAAAATTCCTGCCATGCCGAAATTTGATGTCTATGGGTTCATGTCTCTATCCAAGAGTATATTACTAGCTTTGACATCACGGTGTATAACCTTGAGATGAGAATCTTTGTGAAGATAAAGCATTCCCCCAGCTATTCCTTCAATGATCTTGCAACATCTTGGCCAATCCAACAACTCCTGGTTTTCTAATTTATCATGAAAAGCTTAAAGTAAGTAGGACTGGTAGAAAACTCAGCCTTTAAAGTTACAACTAAATAATAATAATAAATCGGACGCATATTTGTTGGTTGGAATGCAAGGGAATTCGGATGAATCCTTACAAATATAAAGTAATTAATCTAGACTTTTATTGGGCACAAATTCATAGATGAGTATCTTCTCCTCTTTCCTAGTAAAATCTTAGTAGTCTTACTAGATTCCTATGCTGAAGTTTCGCAACCAATACGACCTCGTTCTTGAACTATTTTGTACCCTGTTTCGAACTTGAACTTATGGAAAGTCGATATTCATGGCTATCTCTTGTCTGTCTCGAAAGGTGCCCTGTATATGATCATGTTTGGCACACATTATTATATGAGATTGAATCATATCATAAAATAGACAAGATTTTTAACTGTGTTATTTCTTAATATATATTGTCATCTGTTGCATGGCAATATAAGTGTGTATATGCCATGATTGACCTAGAAATTGTGAAAATGAAGGTGGTAATGAACTAGGTCCTTATCATTACCAAATCCATCGTCACCAATTTTGTTATCGAAAGAGAAGTTGCTGATAGACAGTCAAACAGTGTGTAAATCCTATTGCAACGTGTCAAATGTCAGGATCTCACTTCCTTTGCAACCAAAAAAGAAAATGGCAATCATTACAAATGTTTTAAACATAATATTTATTTATATATTGTGATGAAATAATGTCTAAGCTGAAAGCTAATGAGTGATTGCTTTCAGCAAAAAGTTTGGAATAAATTAAAATAAATAAATAACAAGGGAGACGCACAGAAATATAATGTTATATTCCAAACAAGAGTACAAGACGATCAGAAGGGAACCATTAACTCTTTCTACTTCTCTTTGATTCTCGATGTTGAAGAACCCTACAATCCAACCTATTACATTTGTTTGACCTCAATTTCAGACACCACCAGCTTCAGAATCGTTAACTCTCCAATTTCTCTCTGTTGAATATTGACTGATTCAAAAGTAGTTCCCATTCTTTAGGAGCATGTTTTCAGATTTATTTAGCTTAAGAAGATTTAGTTTGTCATTGGTTTAGTTAGGGGTTTTAGCATTATTGATCGAGGGATTGTTTTCCTATGTTTTAGCTTTTTTGTTGCTTAGTTAGCAGTATTTAAACGGGTGTACTCTAAGTCAATCTAAGGCAGAAAGTTCTTGCTTCTTTTATTCAACTGAAAGATTATTTTTTCTCCTCTCCAACACTCTCTTTGTTTGGACATTTAAATCCTCCCGACTCAAAGTTATACTGTGAACACACCTGAACCATCAAGCACCACAGCCAGGGCCAAATTTATTGTTGGCCCATGTTAATTTCCAAGGAAGCCAAAAAGCAAACCCCGAGATTAAAGAGGAGGACGAGGAATGAATTTATGTTGCGTTCTTGCTACTGATCATTATTGAAGTTTTAGAGCTTTAGAGTTGACTTAATTTCACACGAGAAATGAATTGGGTTTGGTTGAGCGGTTTTGAATGGAATTTCTCAAACCATCCCAACCTGCCCAACAATTGATTAAAACCGTCTAAGCAGAAAATCAAACCTATTTGCTGGTCAAATAAACCAAACCAACACCCGCGTTCTGTTGGTTTCGTGGTTTGGTTTGGTTTTGAATTTTTTACCACAAAATTCAAAGTTAGAGGAATTCATCACCGACATGGGACGAGCATATATAAGCTTGAGTTGGGTGTTAAATTGACTGTGAGAAACAAGAGAATTCATACAAGCTTTGTACACTATTTTCCCACCAATAAAAGTCCATTCCCTTATATTAAGGGTCAAAATGGATTGAGTGTGGAGGAGGCGGAAGTATCTTCCCTACAATATGGGCTGCAACTGATGACGACGGAGGAGGGCAATCAATTGGAAAAAGATCGGGTTGATGCCATCCAAGTGGGGTGGGGAGTGGTAAATCCGGCGCTGGAGGGTGCTTTGACTAATCTTTATGAGCATATTAGAGTTTTATTGATTCAACTAGAGTGTGGTTCTTGTCAATATTATTCTAGATATGAGAATAAGTTATGAGAATAAGTTAGCTCATACTTTTGCACGCTATGCGCTTGTTTCATCTGCTTCTTATCATTGGATTGATTGTATTCCTTTATTATTGATTGCTCCTGCTTTGGGAGCACTCATGATTTAATTTGAACATCTATTTTTTCAAAAAAAAAAAAATACTACTCCCTCTCTCTCAAAAAGATATTCCCCCGTTCTTTTTTTATCCATATCAAATTACATTCCTCTTTTTTTATTTAACTTTTTAGTCTTCTAAAATACCTCTATTTATTATGCAGGGTAATCAACAATAAAAAATATTTAGAGTGAAATATTAAATAAACTAAAGGAGATATTAGAAAATATATTCTAAATTAATTCTACATTTCCAACAAATTAATATGTTTCTTTGTGAGACGGAAGAAGTATCCAATTTCTCACCAGTAGCCATTTCCAAAGTCCATAATACCACTTAAAACAAAAACCATCAAGTGTAAAGCTTTTGGGAATGCGCTTTTGCTTCTCATAGAGTTGTAACGTTTTTCCTCCTTCATAGAGTTGTAACGTTTTTCCTTCACTTTTTCTCCTAGTCAGGAAGCAAAAGCCTACCAACAAGAGCACTAAGCAAATAACTATTTCAACAGTGATGAAAACAATAACTTGCCCTGACATTTTCCCATTTCCTGCAATATGCATTCACAAGTTATACATGATGCATCAGTATACTGGTCGATCTCCGAGTTTTCAGCATAATAATTAAACTAAAAGATAGGTCTGGTATTATGAGGTAATAACTAATTACCTTCCTTGGTCGAAGGTTGCAACTGATCAAGCGGTGGTAGGCGGAGGAACGGAGTGCTATTAAAGAAAGGTTAACCCTCATATCTAATAAAGCAGCTTGGAGCAATTCTCACAATCAGTAACTGGAAGAAGAGGTATGCACTGCGCCAAGCTATATATACAAGGTCTGAGACACAGTCAAATTGGTAGTTTTTTCGGCAAATTTCCTTCCACTGTGGTCATTAGTAGCTTGGACAGCTAAGCCAAGCATATCATCTCCTAACACACGGCTAGGGATAGGCAAATTTTTCAAAAACCAACCCAACCCACTACAGGTTGGGTTGGTTCCTTAAAAAGAACGGATTGGGTTGGTTTTAATATCCCAGTTTCTACCTTCTTATTAGTTTGAGTTGGGTTGGTTTTGTCAAAACCAAAATAAAACCAATTAACCCATCACCGGAAACTCAAATAGAATTCTTCACGGTTTAATTAGGTTTTTTAAGGTGTTTTTAACACCACTTTATGAAAATCATATCTTACTTAAATTTGGAAAAATCAAGTGACCCTACCTACCCAACCAAAAACAAACAGCTTTTCTATCCTCCCCAACTCTCTCTCTCTCCCCCCTTCTCTCTCCGAAAAAACCAGTGATCTCCTCAGCTTTTTTATACAAACCCATTCTTGTATAAATTGTAATCATTGTTGAATATGCCGATTGACAAGTAATTTTCAGATTTCTCATCTCCGAAATTGTGAACTTTGCCTCTTCAACAACCCACCCTTTCTGATAAAGACCTATCGACACTCCAAATCTAGAAGCATTGAACGAACCCGGCGCCGCTGTTGCTTCTTTCTTCTTCCATTGCCACCGCTGCTACCTCTTCTTCCTTTCATCGCCGTGGCCGCCGCTGCCTCCTCATTCCTTCGCCGCCACCAGAGATTGCTCGTGAATCAGAAGGAGAAGTTTTTTTAGCTATATTACTAGAGTTTCAATTTTATGAATTAGGGTTTGTTATTTAGGGATTTTTGGTTAATTAGAATTTCAACTTTGTAATTACAGTTTCAATTTTTTAAATCAGAGTTGTATTTTTGTGTTGATTTGGGTTTCAATTTATTTTTTGTGTTCATTTCAGTCTTTGTGTTGAATTTCCGGAGTGTTGTACTTGTTGTATTATTGTGACTTAGTTGTTTTGGCGAATTGTGATGTTGATTTTCCAGCAAGTTGTGCTTTTGTTGTTCCGGTGAATTATGATTGTTGTGAGTCAATGTTCCAGCAAATTGTGAGTGTTGTGACTCTATTGTTCTGTCAAGTTGTTTGTGTTGTCGTGACTCACTATTTTGGTGAGTTATTTTTGTTGTGGCTCGGTGTTTTGGAGCTTTGTCTGATAAATTTTGGCGAGTTATTTTTATTATGACTCGGTGTTTTGGCGAGTTATTTTTGTTGTGACTCAATATTTTGAAGTTGCATTTGATTTGTTTTTGTTATGATTCGATATTTTGGCGAGTTGTTTTTGTTGTGACTCGGTGTTTTGGAGTTGTGTTTGATTTGTTTTGACGAGTTGTTTTTTTTTTTTGTGACTTGATGTTTTGACGAATTGTTTTTGTTGTGACTCGGTGTTTTTGTGAGTTGTTTTTGTTGCGAATTATTTTTATTGTGACTCGGGAGAAATTCTAAGGAGAGGTGGCCCCCTGTTATTTGGGGATCAGGGGGCCCGCTTCCTGATCCCCCAATAACAAAGGGCCATGTGGCAGGAGGCCTCTCCGTAAGGGAGAGATCTCCTCTCTATAGCCGGACCGCTTGACTCAGTATTTTCATGAGTTGTTTTTGTTGTGACTTAGTGTTTTAGGGAGTTGTTTTGGTGTGACTCATTGATTTAGCGAGTTGTTTTAGTGTGACTCAGTGTTTTTAGTGAGTTGTTTTGATGTGACTAGATGTTTTGGCGAATTGTGATTGTTGTGTATAAAAACAGTTGAACCACTTGATTTTTTAAAACAAAAAAAACCATCATATACCTTAATTTTAAAAAGTGTGTAAAAAACCTTTGTATTTTTCAAGTTATCCCATTCTTCACCCTTCAAACTAATTAATGTTTACAACTAATTAGCTAACTGAAGAAAAATATAGAGCGAATTTATATTTTTTTAGATGTACAGTTGCCAATTTAATATATAGCATTACAAGGATGTATACATTGAACCTATACATGCAAGCCTATTTACCCAAATTCGATTCTTTGACCTTTTTGTCAAAATTCAATTCAATTATTTAACATGTGAGAATATACGCATCGATTCTTTATCACATATATTTAGTTTATATTCTTTATTTTAGATCAATTAGAAATGCAGAAAAATATTTGACTAGTTATATATATCACTGGCGGAATCAGGGGGTGCTCCCCTGGCTCCTAGTGCAGCTCAAATTGCGTTGGGCCTCCAGCAAAAAATTAAAAAACAAAATTATTATATGTTTGGACTAGGGGGAAAATTTTTTTTCGATTCGGTGCACTTCACTTTCGTGTGCTAGCTATATTAAATGTTAAATAAAGAAGGAAAAAGAAAAAACTGCTCTTCTTCTTCATTTTTTCCCTTTATTTTTTACATCTCAAAGGAAAAAATAATTCAGTTGACGATCTGAATGAAAGGTCATCAATTATAATATTGAAAGATACTTGTGTTCAAGGTAAAAGTTTGGTTGACCTAACTACACTATTTCACATGAATTGTTGCACCACATGCTTCCATACAATACAACAAAAAACACAGATTAAAAGCAAGTTAAGTTTTGATGGATATTCCATTGTCCAACTAATTTTATGATTTGTATTCGTATAAGCTAGAAGGAAAGGAAAAAAGACAAAAAAAAAAAAAGGAAAGAAAAAAAAAACAAAAAGAGGAGGTATAAAACCCAATCCAAACCGCTCCAACCCGACTTGAAGCGGTTTGAATTGGTTTGGTTTCTACTAATAAGTGGGTTGGGTTAGTCATCTATCATCTCAACCCAAATAAAAATAGGTTGAGTTGGTTTTGAGCCTAAACTAGACGAACCCAACCCATTGCCCACCCTACACACGGCTAAAATCTATATCTATTAATCGACAATTTGTCTAGTACAATTATTCAATTGTCTGGCACAATTAACAAAATTATTCCCGCCTAAAAAATGTATGACACTATAGCATAATTTTCCAGATTCTACTTTTGGGCTATAATTCATCTTTAGGGCTTTATTTCTTTTCTCGTGGATCCTAAATGCTGGTCCTTCATTCATTTCACCCATTTCCACCATCCATTCCTTCCTATCACCATAAGGATGCTCATCTTTTCAAACGATTCTTATCTCATACCTCAATTACAGCTGATTACATAAAAAAGGTACTTTTGGGCTATAATTCAACTTTAGGGCTTTATTTCTTTCTTTGTTGGATCCTGAATGCTAGCCCTTCCTTTATTTCACCCATTTCCACCATCATTCCTCCTTATCCCCGTAATGATGCTCATATTTTCAAACGATTCTTATCTCATATCTCAATTACGGGTGATTATAGAAAAAAAGGAAGGAAAAAAATACACATTCAGTGTAAAAATAAACTCTATGTTGTGGAAGTAAGGTGTGTTATTATTATGTTAACTTATTAATATATATGCTGTTTTGAATTTGTTATTAAGCTCAAATGGGTAAATTGGTGGAAAGTAAAATGTTGTTATTTATATGTATCTTGCTCATTAGTTTTGCTTTGGAATTTTGTTTATACGTTATTTTGAGGAATTAACAAAAAGTGTATCTTGCACCTTAATTTTGCTTTGGAATTTTATTTATATTTTATGCTGAATGAGGAACAAACCAAAAGTATTTACTTATTATTGATGGTGTGCCAATTTGACACGATACAGATATTTTTCATGACTTACATAGGTTGGGAGGTTACATGCAACAATGAGCGAGATTTTATTGGCACTTCTAAAGATTAGATACGTGAGCACAACATGTACGCGATGTAGAAATTTTCAGTGCAGAAAGGTGACACTAATATGACGTTGTCTTTATTTGTTTTATTTATTTATTATTTTTTTTTACCATGATTTAGGTTGCAAATTGCAAGGAGTTGTGGAGGTTCAAAGAGGATGAATGCAATGATTTATTGAAATTTGTTTTCCATATTTCTTTTTTCTGTCACTACGGAGATTTATTAATGAGGTGTACTTTTAATTGCTCTTACTATTTGTAAATAATAATAACCTATCTTTGCTAATTAGTGGCATCGTCTTTAATTTATTTGCATTTTGTTTGTCAGAGGACTATATCCACTAGCTTCATGCATGGAATACTTTACACTTTTTTTGTTTTAAAATTCATCTCACATTTGAAGTACCATAACACTATATTTCATCAATGATCATTTCACTAGATTTGTACAGATGAAAAATCTAGTTATGTGAAATCAACACTGATATTCTGGGTAGCCACCTTGTATATATAGTCCCACTGAGAAATCCACCATGAAGAACATAGATCGATTAGAGTAATGCAACATGCCCTCGTATGCCAGATAATCACCTTTTCTACTTTGGGACAATGTTGAACGATATCATGGATAGATTTTTCACACATTACATACAGACATCAGTGCTAAAATCACCTCTACATAGGAAGAGACCATAGATTGGATCTGGTCCAGCCTCATTGACGGCATAGTTACGGAAACCACTATCTGGAACCTCAGAGGATAAAAAAGCAAGAAGTTGATTCAAGTTGGACTTATAGGTGCTTGTTATTAAGAGAGTAAGTAGTTGATTTTGCGCAGTTATGATAAATGTAGTTCACAGAGCGAACACTTGTTGTGCTAAATTAAAAAAGCATGCTGAACAACAAAAGATAGCCACATGATCTTCTCAAGGCCAGCATGGAACTCTAATTTTGTTTTATAATCTCAAAACTAGATTTTTTGTGTAAATACGTGGTTATCTATATTTTAATCATGATGTATCCTACTTAGCTACTTTTTTCTGATGTAAAGAGTAATGTGACCTAGATGTGTCTAACTTGGGTATGAATGAGGAAAATAAGAACACCAGAATTGATGACGCAGAAACCCAACTGGGAAAACTACGGGTACCGTTGCCACAGGACAAATCAATCCACTAATTACAAAGGTAAGTTTAGTATAGAGAAAGATTACTAAGTCCTATTGCAATAGACACAAAACATTCAAAAGATAAACTTATAAAAGATCTCTTTTTGCCTTTTGACATGTGACAACTCTCGTTGCTCCTTCTTTCTCCCGTGCTCTTTCCGGAACGTGCATCAAGCTTCTAGAGATCTCCTGAACTCATCTTGGGATGACTTGAACTCTTAAACTACTTGAACTTTGAGTGGATAAGTCCCTCTCACATATGTGGTCGTCTACCGCGCACTATGAAGGGTTGCCAAACAAACAGAATATGAAAACCGTGAAGGTCAATTGCAAGTATGGAACTCGCAGCTTATGTCAGTGTCTGTTTTCTCTCCTTGCGGTCGAGCTTCAAAGAAATATTCTTGCGAAAAGCTTTACTCATATAAGAGTAGTTGTCGACCTGTAAAGAGAACATATACATATAGGCAAGTGTTTGAATTCTTGTACAAGACAAGTCTCCAACGTTACCATACATATATAGGAGAATAAGAGAAGTTAGAATAGTTACCATAAACGCAAACTTACCTAATTCTAATTGGACTTAACATGCACAAAAAAAAAAGAAAGACCTAATTAAATATGGTAATAACAATTCAACTCAAACTAGGAAACATTGAAACTTCCACATTAATAGAATTCTTGTGCCTGAGGAAAAAGTACATATGCCCCAACTTTTTCTTTCGGCCCAAGACAAATAAAATTTGCATGCTAAAAATATTACATGTGAAAAATATCATACAATTAAGTAACAAGATCTAAAACAATATTTGACATTTAAACAAAAATTAGGAATGCCAACATATAAGAATTTTACTAGATTATAAGTTACTTTTAGTAAGATATATTTGTGAAGTGATTATATGGGTTGGTAGTTCGAAAGGATTGCTTGGCTAGTATAGTGGATGGGTAATTGACAGTGATGGCATAAATAGGAAATTAGATATTGGGCTTTGAATGGGAGTGAATGGATTTGAACCGTAGAGATTTATTTTTCTTAGTTTTCCACTTACATATTGGCTCCTGAAGTCGCGTCTTTGTAGGCATACCTATTGGTAGAAGAGTACCGCTATTTACAACGGGAATATCAAGGAGGGGATTTGTACCCTAGATCTAGGGTATGAGAAACTCACTTAAATGCCACTAGACCACTTGGGTCTTGGCTTATCCTTAAATGAATATGAACACTGTTAAAATTTCTGATATTTTTGTAGGGGTCATCATATTGGAAAAACATGCTTGAAAAGTTTCGACGTTATTTACAAAGATTTAGTGTTAAGCTTACAGAGATTACATTAGGCTAGCCAGGTCATGCTTTTATCTTAGACTAGATCTCCTTTTTGTCTTAGAATAGATATGAAATAAGTGGTAGAGATGTAGACGATATCTCTGAGTTTACTTATGTATGGATAAAATATGGCTTGAGCAATTTATGTTTTGAAGCATAAATGACAGCATAATGAGTCCTTAAAAATGGATGGAAAACATTCAATGATTTCGAGTTGGATATATATGCTAGGTCTATTTCTTCTCTCCTTAATATGCTATATTTTCTGCCTTATCGTTTTCTTATTTATTTATTTTCTCTCTCATTATATTTGAAAATACACTTGGCGACTTGGCGGGGTTCTAGCTTCCTTGTCGTGCTATCTGATCAACTAGGAACCAAAAACGCTGGTTTTTGAGTGTTTTTTTCAAACTCTCGTCTTCTGCTGCAACATTCTTCACAACTCCAACTAACAAGTGGCTGCAGAGAAATATCTTTGATGATGACAGGAGTGCCTTTTGATTCTCACATATTGTAAGACTTTTCAAACACTTGATATTTTCGGAGAGCTTTCCCTCTTGAAAGGTTTTCCAAGGTCAGCACAGCATATTCTAGATGTTAATCTGAATGATTTGTTCTTACCAAATTGTTTGCTAACAGTTTGAATGACTACTAAAGTGAACAATCTCTAAACTTTTCAAACATAATGAAAATTTTCTGCATTATTTTTAAATATTTATTAGGCTTACAAAGATTATTATATTAGGTCAATCAGATCAGCTTGTCATAGAAATAGAAATGAAATGAGTGGTAGAGAAGTAGATGGCCCTTGTGAGTTTATGTATAAAAAAAGATGGCGTGAACAATTTATGCATAGAAAAATAAATGACAAAAAAACGATTCAAAAAAAAAAAAAAAAACACAGAGAGAGAGAGAGAGAGAGAGAGAGAGAGAGAGGCGGGGTTTACATCTAGAAAGCTTTCTACATGCTAGTTTACTTTTACTTATGCTGGTTAACTTTAGAATTTGTCTCAGAACTTCGTAGATGTGACTTTTCCTTTGATTTTCAAATTACAAAATGAAATACTGTATATAATTTAATGTTTCAAGACTAATCAAACGTAATTAAAGTTGAACAATCAACTCTATGAAGAGATTACAAATATATAAACAATAAAGAAAAAGATATAAAGACAACCGTTATGTTCTTTTTTTTTTTTTGTTGGGGGGGGGGGGGGGATAGCTGCTTACATGGACCAGTAACTAATAAAATTGCCCCTAGTATTAGTGCAGGCTAATAGCAGAGCCTGTAGTTTGACACAATAAGTATGCTAAAAGTTAGAGTTGAACTAAAAATTCTTTGCATAATATATAATGCTAAATAGACATCAGCGTTTTGTTTTTTACAACTTGATGCGTTTCACATTGTTTACATGGCATAACAAGGACTTGCTATCTTGGACATGTTTCACTTAAGGATGCTTCATTTATGGAGATGAATAGGGGTTGGTTGGGGTATTCTCGCTCTTCTGTGGTGCTATCTAGTCTGGTCAATTTATAAAATGCAGGTTGTTGGGGAAAAGGCAGAGAGGTGGAGTAACTTTCAAGTGTAGAAAGTATAGATGACATTGTTGGTCGTTTATTGACATCTTCCTGAACACACAATAAGCCAACATGGATGCAACGAGCGACTTCTTCCAACACATAAGAGGCTTGCAAAGTTGGATCCATCAACTCCATGGGAGTGTTATCTCTCCAGAGCTTCCAAGCCTGTTCAAAGCAAAGAAGCTGAAGCCTAATTAGATGAAAGTTATAATTACCTCTTAATTTATTATTTGTTTATTTATTTATTCATTTTTTGAAAGAGTAGTTTTATTCATTAAGAGAATCAAGATGGAGTACATCATCAATCAACATGGGGGGGCAAATGAAATAAAATACTAGGATTATTTTATGGGTAGGGAGTCAGATATTCGCACTCACATAGTTGATAAGTCCGCCTCTACCATCTGATTGGTGGATGCTGTTATTTTTCTTGCCACTTATGATTTCCAAAATCAGGATGCCAAAACTAAAAACATCGGATTTTATTGAGAATTGGCCATGCATTGCGTACTCTGGAGCCATGTAACCACTACAAGCCATAAACATTGGATTTCATAAGTCAAGATGAAAGTAGTATTAAAAAAATGGAGAAGTGCAGAACTTACTATGTCCCAACAACCCTTAATGTATTATCTTGAGATTTGTCAACATCAAAAATCTCTCGCCATGCCAAAATCTGATATTTTTGGGTTCATGTCTCTATCCAAGAGTATATTGCTAGCTTTGAGATCACGATGTATAATTTTGAGACGAGAATCTCTGTGAAGGTATAGCATTCCCCGTGCTATTCCTTCAATGATCTTGTAGCGATTTGGCCACTCCAACATCTGCTGATTTTCTAAATTATCATGAAATGCTTCAGATAATTAGCATTGAAAAGAAAAATCAGTCCGTGATGAAGATGTATTCTATTGGTTGGGAAGATGAATACTCACTGAATATAAAGTAATCGAGACTTTTATTGGCCACGAATTCGTAGATGAGTATCCTCTCTTCTCTCTCCAAGCAAAATCCTAGTAGTCTTACAAGATTTCCGTGTTGGAGCTTTGCAACCAATACGACCTCATTCTTAAACTCCTGTGCTCCCTGCCTTGAGTTCATGGAAAGTCTCTTTACAGCTATTTCTTGTCCATTTGGAAAGGTACCCTATGTATGATCAAGTTTGTCAGACATTATTATATTAGATTGAATCATATAATAGACAAGATTTTAACTATTTTTACATTTTTAGTATATAAATGACATGATCCAAAAAAGTGTGAATATTAATGTGGTAATGAACTTGGTTATCATATTCCTTAATTAATTTACCTTGTAGACATCTCCAAATCCACCTTCACCAATTTTGTTCTCCAAAGAAAAGCTGTTGGTGGAGAGCTGAACAGTCTTTAGATCATATTGCAAGGTTTCAGCAGTCAGAATCTCTCTCAGTTCTACACCAAGAAAGGAAACCATTTTCTTATATTTCCAATTTTAATATTTGTAGATACCCTAGTGTCAACTGTCGAAGTTGCAACACTTAACAAAAAAAAAAAAAAGGCAATTGACGTGGCAAGAACTAAAGTTAAAAAATGGCTTATAAATAATATAGAACAGAGCCATAGGATTTCATTGAAAAATGAAAGGGAAATTCTACTCATGACCCTCATGTACTGCTTATGGCTTACCATTTCCTTCCTTCAGAGAACCATAATGTTTTCTCTTCAACCTTCTCCTGGTCAAGAGACACAAGCCTACCAGCAAGAGTACTGAGGAAATAACCACTATAGCAATAATTACTGGTCTTTTGGCCCCTCCATTTCCTGCATTAAGGAATTTGAAACAAATTTTAAAAAAGATTTCAATTTTGCGAGCAGGAAATTGATGTAAAAGAAGTGTTCTACATTAGGAGATTACCCAGTTTGATATTGTAGAAGGGATATAACTCAAATCTCATATGACAGGTGGAGGAAAAAAAAGTTGCTCCCATCTTATATACACAACAGTTTGGTAACTGCGACCTGAGTTTTTCAAGGCAGGTGCCACAATCTTCACT
>CAVNYN010224562.1:0-16247 GCA_963692815.1 Nyctanthes arbor-tristis
TGCCTCACTTTTGTTGGGTATATATGCATGTTTGTCCCACTCTTATTTTAAAATTGGCTGTTCCAGTATATATGACAAATAAAATTACAAATGTAATAGAATGTTTCCAATGAAAAATGTGAATTTTATACTGGGACACTTGGTAGTTATGACAAGAAAGAAATGAAAAATAATAAAAAATAGGGATCTTTACATAAAAATCACTCTTAGTGATAATATTTTCAAAAATACTCCTAGATTGAAACTAATTGCAAAAATACCATTTTCTATTTCAAAATTACCCCAATCCAATTTTAATTAAAATTCAATTCTTTATTAGTTATTACATGGTAACAATCTCGATAAATGGTAACATATGAAAATAAGCAAAAAAGTAATCAATTGAAAGATAGTAACAACCCCATTAAATGAAAACAAAATGATAAAAAAAGAGAAGTTTTAACATATAAAAAAAAAAGTAGTTTCAGCCACTGGAATACAAATCATCCAACCAACGGAAAATTTAAAAAAAAATGAAAACAAGATCCAACAGCAGGAAAATTTTAAAAAAGATGAGAACAAAAAATGAGACACTATAGAATTTGTGACTATCAGAACACAGATCCGACCGCTGAAAAATTTAAAAAAATGAAAACAAGATACAACCACTGCTGCGACTCAGCCATTGCTACCAGTGAATGCCGCCAGCAGTGGCTATGGCAGTTTAGGAAAACGCAGCAGTTACTGAAAACCTCAAAATAATGAAGAAAGCATAAACCAAATTGAATAACAACTGAAATTCAGGAATAATGAAAAGGATTCGAGCAATTATACAAGGTTAAAGAGAGTCATTTGGAGAATGAAATTGTCTACAGTTGAGGACACGAAAAAGGGAATCCCAGAAAATCAGTGTTCTAATTTGAAATTAAAAGGATTAATCAGTTATAATCGGGTAATTATGAACAAATAATGGGTTATAATAATAAATAGCAAAACACATTGGGAAATACAATAAAATAAAAAAGAAATGATAACAAAACATTTAGGTCAAAGGGGAAGGGGTATAAATGCACTGTACAAAGGTAAATATGCAAATACTTTAAGAGGGTGGTGTATATTAGTAATAAAATTAATAAAGATGGTATATGTTTTAATTTCCTCTAAAAACAAATGAGGGAAGTATAACACAATCACTAATAAAATAGACTGTTTGCAAAAAGAAACTCATTCTTTAGTCGAGACCAATTATAAAGATCCTATAGTAAAGATTAATAATAATAATAATAATAATAGTAATAATAATAAAAAAACGAAATAATAACCAAATTTTGCCAACGGTCCCATAATGGATGGGTTCACAAAATTAGACTAGCTAGTAAATGAAAGCAGCTAATTAAAAACTGGAAAATGCAATTTTAACAAACATAACGATCTCAAATGGTCAAAATCGATCATATGTCTTGCCCAATGAGTTAGTTTTATTAATTAACTCATTGATAACTTTCCGGAATCGAGTAATACTAGCAATTCTTACAAATTCAACGGCCTAATTAATGGCATCAACTCGCCTTCTTCCATAGCAAAAGCATAAATTAAAATCCTGCCACTTGACATGTTCTTCAAAAGGAACAAAGTTCACGAAATCCCAATAATCTGCTGAAGGATCAAATCCACCATCATAATTAATGTTAAACCCATTGCTTATGACTTCCCTGAATGAAACAAAATAATTTTATAAAGTTATATACATAATGATATTGAAATTTTATTTGTATATATATATATATATACACCGATCAATTAAAGAAATTATAATTTTACATGTTTAGACGAGGTGAAGTAAGGGTCTCCTTCCAAACATATGTCGCTTCATCATATTCATGTTCAAATTGTTGTTCCTTGAGGTTGTAAACGAATGTTCGTTTGTATAGTCCATCTATTCTTGTGCATAGTAACATCTTGGTGCCATCGTCGAACATATAAAAGGGCTTCAAATATCTCACATCATTGGGGAGGTTTAACAAGAATTGAGAGCTTTTTGTTCCAAGATTAAGCATCACCATATTTTTCCATCACCCACAAATCCCACGTTTTGGCTCCAGCTGCTTTGATATCGGCATTGTAGCCATACGAACAAAGATTTCCCTTCGATACAGTTAACCTAAACACGCCTCTTGATCGAAATACAAACTCTGATGGTAGTGCTAGTGGTTTACATTTTCCATCCGCTATCGCGATTGAAAAAACCTCATGACAAGAGCCGCCGGCGTCAGCAATCCAATGGGATGCTCCATTGAGCAAGCTGAAACTAGGTTGGTACTATAAACTACGGTATGGTATACCTACAAATATTGGAGTCCACATACCAGTTTTTGATGAAAAAAGTCTAAATCTACGTCCTACAAAAAATCGTACAACCCTCAAAAATACTTTGTATTCATAAGAGACTCAGACATAAATCAAACTACATGCTTTTGTCCAATCGTAGACACTCCCGCAATCATCTACATAGCTAAACAAGCCATTATCCCAAGTGATTCTACTGATTCTGGACCCTTCACCTTTAAATGGAGTTTTGACTTGAGTCACATCACTAACGTCTACTCCTTCGTTTGTAGGGGAACATGAAACGAACCGTGTCTTGCCATATATATCATAATTCTTAAGAAGTCCCTCGTCAAATCGGATTGATAAAGATGTTTCTTCTTAAATCAAGAATCTCAAGAAATTAAATCGTTTTGAAACATATTTAAAACGTATAAGAGATTCTACTGCAACTTTGGAGAGTATTTCACAACATAGATAAGGTAAATCAAGGTTGTCTCTGCTGCCATTCTACCTGCTATGATAATTGTTATGGTTTGATTTCAGCTTCAGGGTTTTTCTTTTCTTTTTTTTGGGCCCAATACGGTCCATCTGGGGCCGCATATTTAATCCGCTCATCTCTGTCTACATGGGTCGCACACCGTTTTTCTGAAGTTATTGCAAAATTTACATTACAACAGAAAATCAGTTTACGCGTTGATTGTAATGAGGAATACGCGATGCTATCAGCGGCGACGAAAAATTGTTAAAGTATACACGTCCGTTGTTGCCCGATGCCGAAAGATAACTATAGGCATCAGTTGTTTCACAAAAATCGAAGCCTAAAGCCAATTTAAAAATAAATAAATAAACAAAATAGACAATAGACATCGGTTGTTAGGTAAGAACCGATGCCTATACCTAACAACCGATGCCTATTGTCCTTTTTTTTGTTCTTCTTCTCTAGATCTGCCAGCGAATGTAACTAAACCTATTGGGATTCAAAATTCAAATTCAAAATTCAAAATTCAAACTCAAAATTCAAATATAAAATTCAAAATTCAAATTTATGAGATTGTAGGACATTTTTTTCATCAAACACCAAATAAGTTTCTAATTGTGCCATTAAAATCAAAAACTCGTTTTCCATCCAAAAAAAAAATAAAAATAAAATCACAATCTTCGACGGTTCGGCCCTTTTCATGAGTGATGATTGGCCCTCTCAAAGTTGACAAAACCCATGAACCAAAACTCATGACCTTCCACCGTCACAAACTGAATGTATTTTTCCATTGGGTTTTCTCTAGCAACCACTAGATTCACCGATGAAACGTTCCTCAAGACGTAGAGTCACCTGTTCAATTCAAATTCAGACAGGCATCAAACTGGTAGTAACTACTACTAAGAAAAGTTCAAATATTTACTAGTAAGTTTTTATGGTACGTACCTTGTAATAGTTTCAAGTTTTTTGTCCGGACGTAGCCTTGAAAGACAACCGACGATCACAGCAGAAAGCCACACGAGTTGTTGAGAGATACAGAGTTCCAGGCGATTAAATGGGTATTTATATTTATATATAGATAAATATATGAATAGACATCGGTTGAAGCAACCGATGCCTATTATAAAATGTATCGGTTCCTTGTTAAGAACCGAGGAGTATAATAACAAGTAGGTGTTGGTTTCCTTATGGCAATAAACGCCTATATCAACACTTATGCTATACAGGCCGGTTCTTCTTAGGAACCGACATGTATAATAAGCAAATTAATTTCAAAAATACCACCACGTGCTGTATAGGCGTCGTTTTTTGCTAGAACCAACGTGTAATATCATTTTTTATTTCAAATTCTATAGTAGTGTTTATTTATTTAATTTTTTTTTTGAAAAAGTGAAGTTATTATGCACAATAATGATCCAGAAACGAGCCAGAGCTGGAAAATTTTATGAAATCGTAAGCAATTTCTGCATCAAGTAAGAATGTACCCATGTTTGTTGTTGGTGTTAATCAGCATGAGTACAAGCTTGAACTCAGTATTATCTCAAATGTTGGCCGTACCCCAAACTGTGTTGCTCCTTTAGCAAAGGTTTCCCGCTTATTTTGTTGCTAATGGTTGGTTTCATATGGCTGTTATGGGATGCAAAAATAGAAGACTCTGATATTATACATCTTAAACTTTTAGGTTATTCATCATAGATTTGGAATTGTTGAGGGTCTGATGACCGAAGTCCACTCTATCACAGATTGGTTTGGTTATTTCTTTTTCCCTTTTTTTTTAATATTTGAGACTCTCTTGTTTCTGACTGTGCTTATTTCTGTTACTTAGCAAATCAAAAGACTGTTTATAGATCATCTACTAAGGGCTGGAGAGATAGAAAAGCTACTTCAGTTGACATCATTCCCAACAACTCTGGAGCTACCAAGGTGTTTAGAATAGAATGTCGAGCTCGGTAACAACTTATTAGCTAGGCCTTCTTAATAATGCTTCTTATTGATTCTTGCCTCTTTTATTTGAAGGCTGTTGGAAAGGTTCTTCCAACACTAAAGGGGAAACTTACTGGAACAACTTTTCGTGTGTTTACTGATGATGTTTCCATGGTTGATTTAACAGTGAGGTTGGATAAGAAAGCTTCATATGATGAAATCAATGCAGCAATCAATTAAGGATAAGGATGAATGGTTTTTCAATTTGTACATTGTTAACACATTATCAATAAATATATCAGAGTATAAATAAATATTAACCATGGGTGGTGTACATCTTTAAATCCTAATTTGGTTATTGGTTTTGAGTTTTCTTTATATGGAGGAGTCTGAAGGAAAGTTGTAGGGAATCTTAGGCCACACCCAGGATGACTTTCTATACTGACTTTCTGAGGGATAACATATGAGCTTAAATTTGTATTTTCTTTTAACTTTTTCTCATTTAATCCTTTATTGGCTTTTTCCTGCTTAAATAAAGAGCAGAGCCCGACATATAGAAGTTCGACCTTTGGTGTTGTGTTTTTGTTTTGCCTTCCAATAGCATATAGTATATATGTATGTCTTCCTAGATAAAAATATAATGTTAAGTGCTTATCGAAACCAAGTATTGATTGCGATCTTGTAATTTCAAGTTGAGCATCTTTGATGCCAGGTATAACGCCCCACATGTGACACATCAGCATTGGCAGTACGTGAGCGACACGACATCAAGAAGGGCACATGGGCAAGGCCGAAGTGGAAACTGGTGCAACAGAGGCATAAAACAGGGATACGACAGACCTCCAAGGATGCGAAACGTTCTAGAAGCTAGTAGAACGTGTTAAAGGGAATATATTCTGGAAGGTTCCAAGGTTGAATGTCGGTGGAAGTCTTTAGAGTCCTACGGAATGTGTGTCGATGGATTGGGATTCTAGAGACTTCTGAGGCTGACCGGAGGACACCAAAACAACGCGGAATGTTCTAGAACAGTACATCCTAGAATACTGTAGAACAATCTGGAGACGTACATGCAGGAATTTGGTAGGCCAAATCCGATAGTTCTAGAGACATGTCAAGAATGTTCCAGACACATTAGATTCTTATACATAGTTGTAGATATTTCTCGAGGGTCAATCGTAGCCGTAGGATCAAAACAATCTCCATTGTCCGTTCTAAGGAGATGTAACTATAAATAGGGTCAACATGGTCCTCATTTGTATATAGAGAGAGATATTCCACAAGCTGAAACATTGTGACCGTTCTCTAGTGTATAAAGTACGTTTGCATTCCTATCTAACGCTGGGTGTATTTTCTTACCATTATCGTTGTTCGGTTGCTGAGTACGTGTCACTAGTACCAGTCTGAGAGGTTCAGACTGATTACTGTTATACCGTAATGGACGGAATGAGGGACGCGGGATACTTGACGTGTGGGACTACAAGTATGTGACACAAGACAGTAGTTGCTTTTAGTAAAAAATTTTGTCAAACTGGTTTCATGGTACAATAATGAATACGGGGTTACAAGTAATTACAATGCATCTTTCACGTGCGCCTACATATTCCAAAAAATCTCTCTGTTTTCTATCTTTTCTCATAGAAGGATTTTACATCTGATTTCTCTTTCAATTTTGCTACGCTCGCGTGGTTGACTTGATTGAACACATTGGTTCAACCCAGTAATATGCACACTTCATCTAATTTTCACATTCAATACAAATTTTTCCATAATGAAACCAATGTGTGGTATCCTTATCTTTCTAAAATATTAAAAGATCCTTGCTTCCTACATACAAGAACAATTTAGTAATAGTACATGAGTAATGGGTTCGATCCTCGAATAATGAATGAAAGTTGGCCTCTATCCAATGACACCACCTTTCATACATTTATTGTTTATATATCTTCTTATAGTAACAATTTTTAGTGCGGTTAGTACCTAAAACTCATCCCAAATATTTTGTAATAAGCATTATTCAGATACTTACCCAGTAGGCAGCAGACAATTGTGATGAGAGTTTCTTGATTAACCTATAGTCATGATTTTTCACTGCATCACTCAGTCGCGATTTCGAGCGCTCATCTCCAGTGACTTCACTTCTTCCTAGGAGACTTTCATTGCCACAGCTTGCAGATGCAGCTTGTGGTGCTTGAAACTTCGGTGAATTTTTTTCCTTTGCCATGAGGAGAGCAGAGCAGCAGAACAAAGCTCAACGGAGGCAGTTATGTGACTTCACTTCTTCCCAGGAGATTTTCATTGCCACTGTATGCAGTGGCAACTAGTGGTGCTTGAAACTTCGGTGGATTTTTTTTCCTTTGCCATGAGGAGAGCAGAGTAGCAGAACAAAGCTCAAAGTAAACAAAGCTCAACGGAGCCAGTTATATAGAAAGACAGTTCTATCTATATAACTGTTTCCGTTAAGCTTTGTTATGCTACTGTGCTCTCTTCATGGCAAAAGAAACTGAAGTTTCAAGTACCACACGCTGCCGCTGCAAGCAATGGCAATGAAAATTGCCTGGGAAGGAGTGAAATCACAGAAGATGAGCGCCTGAAATCGCAATTGAGTGATGCGGTGAAAAATCATGACTACAAATTAACCAAACTACAATTATGAAAAACCGGTATTTTTGATAAATACAAAGTATTTTTTCATAATTATGAAGAAGCACCCTCCTTGAATTGGATTGATAGAGATGTTTCTTCTTGAACTAAGAATCTCAAGAAATTAAATCATTGGTTGACTTTGAAATGAATTTAAAACGTATAAGAGATTTGACTGCAACTCTTGAGAGTATTTCGAGGTGATTTCCTCGGAAAGGTCGTTTCTTCTACCATTCTGCCTTCTGTGAATAATAGTTATGCTTTGATTTCATCTTTAGGGTTTTTCTTTTCTCTTCACTTTTTAATGGGCCCAATATGGTCTACATGGGCCCACATATTTAATCCGCTCTCCTCCCTATCTAAATAAGGGATAACTTGAAAAATACAAAAGTTTTTTATACACTTTTTAAAATTAAGGTACATGAAGGTTTTTTTGAAAAATAAGGTGTTTCAATTGTTTTTACAATACAACAATCATAATTCGCCAAAATACTGAGTTATATTAAAACAACTCGCTAAAACACTGAGTCACATCAAAACAACTCGCTAAAATACTGCGTCACACCAAAACAACTCGCCAAACCACCAAGTCATAACAAGAACACTCAAAATCAAACACACTCCAAATAACAAGTCACAACAAAAATAACTCGTCAAAACATCGAGTTATATAAAAAACAACTGGCCAAAACATCGAGTCAAGTCAAACACAATTCCAAAATATTGGGTCACAATAAAAATAACTCATCAAAACACCTAGTCACAATAAAAACAACTCACTAAGACACTGAGTCACAATAACATAACAACTTGACGGAACAAAGTGAATCACAATAACACAACCACCACAACTTAGTGGAACAGCCGAGTTACAACAAACTCAACCATCACAATCGAATCATTGCCGACCTCCCCTCGGGACCACCGCCGCTGCCACCGCGACCTCACATCCACCCCAATAGCCTCTACCATGTCTTGGGAGTCCTTTCCCAGGTGTTTCGTAAGTAGATCAGCCGTCTCCTACTCGGAATACCCCATTGTTGTCCCGTTGGACTTACTATCTATCACCTGAACTAGGAACTGATTTCCACCACCGGTCGTTCTAGGGCCTCCGGCGTTGACGTTGGTTGAGATGGCTGGTGTTGGGTCGCGTTGATGGGAGAGTCGACAGGTGGGGAGATCGGAAGAGCACAATTAACGACAATTTAGGTAGATTGATCAGGGAAGACGATCGGGCAATCTGTGTTTTGGGCGTAGGTATTTTGGTGGGGTGGGTGCGGTGAGTGGGTGCGGTACCTGATTTTTCAAAACGGACCATCATTTCCTGATTTTTACTGTGAAGCCCCAAACGAGCTGAATTGCCTAATGAACCCTCCAGATAATCAAGAAAACCCATCATTAAATGGTCAGGCCCAAAATTGAAATGGCCGGGCCGAGTCCCTCTCTAATTGTTAGAGATCTGGAAACTCGTCGGTGTCTCTGATTCACCTTCCACTTCCGGGCAAATGGAGGACGACAAGTTGGCGGCGTATTACGATGAGTTGACTCAGAAAGGCGGAGGCGCCGCCAGGTTCAAGCAAGGTCTTGGATTCTCTTCCACCACTTCGTCCGATGAGGCTGCTTCCGCCAGGGCCTCCGCTCTCCCGACAACCTTATCTTTTCTCAGCAACTTCGTCAAAGCCTCTGGTCCCGCAGCATCCTCCACTTTCGAGAAACAAGCCCAGGTAGAGTCCGTTCAGAACAAGCTCAACAAAGCACCCCCAGAAAAAGCCCAAAAAAACAATCGTGATTCGAGTCGCCGGAGCCGCAGTCCGGATCGAGATAAAAATAGAGATAGGCATTCACGGAGACGTAGCCGGAGCCGAAGCCCAGTTAGACATTCAAGGCGCCGGAGTAGGAGCAGGAGCCGAAGCCCCGTTAGACATACAAGGCGCCGGAGCCGGAGCGCAAGCCGTAGCCCTGATAGTTATTCAAAGCGTCGTCGCCGGAGCCGGGATAGGCGTTCAAGGCGAAGGAGTAGGAGTAGGAGCCGGGAGGACTATGGGTCGAGGCGTAAACATCAGTCTAGGAGTAATAGCAGGGAAAGAGATAGAGGGAGGAGGAGGAGGTCGAGGAGTGCGTCGCCGGATGACAGGAAGTCAGAGAAGGACAAAAAGCAACTGGAGAAGATGAATGGAGTTGGGGGTGGAGGCAGAGTTGATTACAGTAAATTGATTGAAGGTTATGACAAGATGGTGCGTGTAATTATTTGGAATTACCTTCTTCCGTTTTGTGTTTTGCAATTCAGTTTTGCAATGTATATAAATTGAATGAATTGGTCTTACATCGATGCAGTTTAGCTTTGTGTTTGTTGATTATGGTTTGATGGTTTTGGTTGTAGTGTGTGAATTTTACTCTATTGCGGTGGAGCAAGTCTACATTGTGACTCGAATATCATACATTTGTTAGTTTGAGAGCGAATGGTTAACATGGTCTTTTAAAGAATCCTGAGTGCATATGTTCTGATTTCATATTCCTCCTGCCCTTAGATTGCCACTTTTTTCTGAGAGAGAATTAACGTTCTTACTTGTATATCTAAAGATTGATACAGTAAGTGGTAGGCACAATGAATTGCTTCAGTGGTAACAAGCACCCACGAAGTTGCTTTTATGTTGTTTTCTACTATTTATTCATGCCTTCTAGCTTTAGCTCTTTGATGTCAAATTTAGTAATGATAGTGTTTATATTTTTAACAGAAACCAGCTGAAAGGGTCAAAGCCAAGATGAAATTGCAGCTTTCTGAAACTGGTAATAATTTAAATTTTTATTTGCGCTTCCTCTGTATATCTGAATTATTACGTTGATATGTTTCCGTTGATACCTTCTGCTGGTTGCTTCAAATGATGCCAAAGATTCAATTTATAGCCTATCCCTTCAGCCACGCCAAGAACATAATATCCTGCCCATTAGATTCTGATCCTCTGTTCAGTATGTTATCCTGTGAGGATTTTTAGTCATCACATGGAATTTTCAATTAAGGATGGAAAAATTTGAGCATATTTTAGTTACATAGTATGTTAAAAGTTCCCTCGTAATATCCCAGAAAGCAGTAAATTTTGGGGAAATAATTACAATTTAAAGTTCCTTGAACCTTCTATCGACTGTTGGAAACAAGTGGAGCAATGCAAAATGCCAGTTGATTACTCTTTAATTTAGCAAATTACAGACTTGAGAAGATCTAATCCAAATGAAATGAGAACCTTGATGTATTCACAATTTAGTGTAGCTTGAATGTGATTGTGCATTCGCAATTTAGTGTAGCTTGAATGTGATTGTGCAATGTAACTTTATAAAGCAATGGAAATAGATATATATAAGCCACTTGGACGGAAGCTGACTTTGCTGATATAAGCTAAAGATTCCAACAATATTTATTGTTCTCTGGTACAAAATTTGACTTGCATGAAGAACAAACCGCAGGTGACAAACCCTTAAAATCAATAGCTCAAAGAGCTACTAGCATGCTATTCTTGCGGTCAAGATATTAGAGTTGGGCTTTGGCCGGACTGCTGGAGTTTTTTGGTGGTGTTTATATAAATGCAATGGAATAACGTGAGTAAACTTCAAGAATGAAATTCCAGGGAAACTTTAGGAGTTGAAGTTTTTTGTTTGTAAAATAGAATTGAAGTTCCCTAGCTAGCTAGTTAATATTGACTGTAGATGCAGAAATTGATCCAAATAAAGAGCTTGAATAATAGACCAAACAAAGGAATATTTTTAGAAATTTGAAATTATAGATGATGTAAATTTTGTCAACTTGTTACTGATATGCAAGTTAGCCACTTCTGTGAATGCTTGATATGCTAAACACTGGTACTTAATACTATTCCAGTATAATTACAATGAATGACATTGTGAAGCTGGTGTTTTTTTTACTGGTAAAAGCTTCATTTGGGTTTAAAATGGATATTTTGTAAGATCCTTTCCGATCTCAGAACAAATTATAGTCGTTAGCTATTAAGTTACTTGAACAATGTTAAGCACATACATTTTGGTGATAGAGGAGCTACGTAAATCACCTTAGAGAATCCCATGCTCTGTACTATTTGCAGAAATTCATGATACAATTTATCTTTCAGTCATCAGATCGGAACCACATAGAGAAAACAAAAACTGAGAGCTGATTAGATGCAACAGAAAGAAGCCATGAATTTATGCATAAAAAGAAGACTTGAAGTCATCCACTTAGACTGTCCAATCTTAGCTTATGCTGTTCCTTCAAACACCTGAAAGAATCTACTTGTCAAACTGAGGCTGTGAATTTTGCATGGTTCCTCTTTCCCTTACTTCAGTCATGGAAAATGATTATGTTTATTACATTAATGAGGTGCCTTGCAGGACATGCCTTATAGCCCTAGTGACAAATAACTTGTGGATGCCCCATCTATGCTATGGTGGAGATAGGTTTTGCCTTATGTATGCTTAGGTGAAGTTTTGTTGGATGATCCATGATTTTCAAACCCCAGCATTTGTTTGTTTGACAATGCTGAAGATGCTCAATGGGAATGCTGGGTGAACTGGAGGGTAGGAAACTGCCTTGCTCATGCTTGATACCACAATATTATATCTTTAAACTCCATATATGTAAATTTGTTTACAAAGGCCTTTTTCCATGTTTGAAATCTATGTTTTTCGAGATGTGGCATTGCTGGTAATATAATTGTGATTTGTTTATTTTTCTGGAATTGACTTCTCACCATTTAGTTCTGTGGTAATTTTTTAGTAGAAATTGGAGAACTTTCGTGTTAAAAATTTGTACCCACTTGCAGCTCGAAAGGATGAAACCATGGGAATAGGATCTGGATGGGAACGGTTTGAGTTCAATAAGGATGCCCCTCTGGATGATGAGGAAATCGAAGGTTAAAATAACTTATGCAGAGTCTTTCTTTCTTTGGTTTTTCTTTTTTCAATTATTATTACCCAAAAATTAATTCTTGTTTGGCTCTCTTCCTCTGGCTGGTTACTTGGATTTACTTAGTTCTTAATGTTTATTATGGTTTTCTGTAAGTTTGCAATTGTTGTTAGTGACGATTATGATTATTTAGAAGTATGAATGTAATGTCCAGCTAGGCTCACATGTTCCTAATTTATCTGATTCTTGGTAGTGGCTTTTCAGCATCGCTTGGTGGTAAGACTGAAATCATCATTGATGTAAAATAATCAAGCTGTGTCTATCATTTTGTAAGGGACAATTAACTCATCCGTCTTATTGAATAAGACAAAATTGTTAGAAAAGGTGAAATTTGACAATGTCTATGTCAGCTTGGTGCAATTTTCAGCAGAAGTGAGTAAAATATATCAAGAAGTTATGAAGCTGTAGAAAATACTCATGATAGATAGATCGGAAAAATCCTCAGGTTCAATAATAAATGTTCCATTGGAATTTGATGATGGAGGTGCTGGAAAGAATTTTTTTCCGGCATCCTTTCTGTTGGATTATTCTAAAAGTGACAATAATGCTTTTGTCATGTGATGGCAGCTGCGGAGGATGATGCAGCATTAGTCAAACACTTGGGGCAGAGTTTTCGGTTCTCTGTAGTGGAGGTACGGTGCTTATCCTTTTTTCGCGTTTGTTTCTGTGCAGTACGGAATGCCCATTGTCCTTTTCCAAGATTTTTTACTTTAATGGATTTCTTCGATTTTGAAGGCCAAGAAAGAGAGAGACATCGAAGCTGCTCATGACGAGGCGATGTTTGGAGCCTCTTCACTTCCAGTACACGCCGAAACAGATAATGAAGCACAAGAAGAGGAGGATAATACAAAACAGAAAGTTGAAAGCCCTCCTGTCGAAAGTCTTCTTAGCAACCAGGTGAGAGAAATTTTACTCTACATAGCTGTTAAAATCATAAAAAGCAAATATATAGCTTGGCAGTTTTGGCAATCATGTTTGTAAAATGTTGTGACTGCAGGTACTAACAAAGCGACAAGGCTCTTGGCGTGATCGTGCCCGCAGAGGTTGAAAAAGTTGAGTGTACATATGAGAACTACCAAACAGAACATGACCGGATAACGGCCATTGTTTTCTATCTGCATGTGGATAGACTCAAGCGTACAGGTCAAGAACTTGAGAACTCAAGATGTATGGTGACGATGGTTGGCGTTTCTATAAGTTTGCTAGCTATCCATCAAGGTGTTCTATTCTCGATGGACGCAGGAAGCATCGTATGCTGTTCTCAGTGAAATTAAGAACCTCACCGGTTCAAGCAAGGGAGTGCAGTATGTATAATGTATATGAGGCGATCATGTAAAGATTTATTATCTTTATGTTTCACCATTATCACTTTTTTGGTCTTCATATTGTCTCTCTATTGGTTCCAGTCCCAAAATTTCTGTGAGTTTATGCGTTTACTAGTTCTTAGTAAGATCACTACTGATTTCCGAGGCTAATTGTGGTCTGCATGCTGTCATCGAGCATCATATAATGTAGGAATGATAGCTTGAACGTATGAAATGTCGAAACTAGAAAGTGAACCAAGAATTGCAGAAAGTATGATCACCTTTTATTTCCATGAATCATGTATGTGACCAGTTTTACAATTTACATAACAGGAACACACGGAGTACAATAACCACACAAAATGCCATGTTCAAGAAGGTCGGTTTCACCGGTCTACTTTTTAACAATTCTCCACTCTTTTCCCATCGATTTCTTCGGCAAAATATTTCGACCTGACAGTCATACAATGTATTATTGTTATTACCGTGAAACGTAAACACTAACAAGGAATCTAGCGACAAGTTTCTCAACATAGGCTAAAAAGTTTAAGTACACGGTTTGTTAAAAAAATCGTCTCATAGGAGAAAGGAAACTTGCACAAGATACAAATGAAGAAAATATACGGATTTATTCTTAGTCTCATGGTTGAGATACCACAGCAAAAAAGGCAGCCAAGAATAGGTTTACCCACTTCACTCACCAAGCTGATGATATTTGTTGGGTAGAAACTTGACCATATTCTGCATTACTAATAGAATCCAGAGACTACAAATATCAAGAAATAAATTACCATCCACAAATTGGGTCTTGCTCCTTCAAATTCTTTCGTGCGAGAAAAACTAGAGCCACTGTAAGAGCTATGAACCAGAATGCTTGATTGCTTGTTAAGCCATAACTTGCTCAGTTTGTTTTATCATTCAATTTTGTAGTACTGGGCTATATGCCTCCAAGATGTAATATTTGAAATTTCAACCAACTCATGAAATAGCTTAAGCCATTAAACACAAGGGCCAAAGTATCCATTTAAATCTTTCCTTCTCACTACAACTCTCTGCATACTCTTGATCAAGAGTTGGACAGATAAACCACCCTAAAAATGAATGGCAACCAGACTTGAACCCAAGTCATTTTCTCAGGTGGCGTACTGAGTCTCTAAAGACTTGAGCTGTAAGAGAAAGGCTGCAGTTTACTTAATTGTCTTCAACAGCTATTAATTACAACACGTTGCTATTTAGGAACAGTAAATAATGAAGATAGTTTACGATCAGGGCCAAGGTCTAGAGGCTAGAACGGGCCCTATCTTGTGAGATATTGAACTTTGACTCATACATACATCAGAAAATGAAGGAAAAGAAAAATTACCTTAGGTTCACGCTCGATTCATCTCCTTGCCAGAACTCAAAATACTTTGGTATGAGCCTGTATCCTCCCCAGTGTTTAGGCCTGGGAATCGTCCTACTAAATACAGCAGGAATGAAATATCTTAGAGAATACATGGCTGTAGGGGTTTCAGAAAGGGTTAAAAAGAAAACTAACACAGCATAGGATTGATAACGGCAAGATTGATATTTGTATAGTATATCAAATCATAAGATAGTTGTACAAGAAAAACACATGCATGTTCCTATATCTAAACTAAACCATGCAAGCATGCATTAATAAACAAGTGTGCACATCTGAAACAAGAAGCATGTTTGGTTAAGCTTAAAATATGTTTTCTTTACTGATATATCCTTATCTAACTCTAAGTAATAACTATTAATTTAAATATTACTTACTAAAAAAATGGTAAACTAGGAAGACAATTTACATTTTTTTAAATGACATTCTTAATCTGAAAAAACAAGCAAGCCTATATATGAATGGGAAGTAGGAAGGACAAATTCTGTAGGTAACTCTTGCCTTAGGGTTAAAAAAAAAAAAGGGATATTAATTGTCAGCTTTGGTTAATAAAGGATTACTCATTTCGCAACGAACTTACTCACTCACAACTAAATATTTCAAAGCTTAACAAAGACTCAGGGACAGTATTACCGACCCATCAGAGTACTTCTCTTCTAGTTCCCTGTACTTTTGATGGAGAAACTGCCTCCCAGGAATTACTGTGCTCTGAAAAATAACAACATTCCGGTTAGTTATTTATTGTAGGATTTTATGAAGAAATGAGAAAGACTCAAACAAACAGTGAATGAAAACCTGCTCGCTAATTGCTGGAGCAATCTGAATTTCTCGGGGACGACTATGAAAATACCGCTCAGATTCTTCATCTGAAACCTTGTGCACAAAACCTTCCACTCTCACCTGGAGGTCAAATTAACATCTCAGTAGACTCTTACTTAGAAGCTACCATGAGGTTTCCCTATTTATTATTCGAGACTTTCCTTTACACGAAAACGTAAACTGCACATGCAACGGAGAATAGATCTGACATCACTGGAGTTTAAAATACAGTTTACCTGGCGGTTTAAAACACTCCAGTAGAAAAGAAGTGATGCGTGAGGATTTTCAGATATTTCGCGTCCTTTTCGACTTCCATAATTGCTGCCCCTGCCATTGTGATATAAAAAATACCTGTCAAAGCACAGACCACTTTTTTCCTGGAAGAACACTTCATCACCGCCCCCCCCCCCCCAAAAAAAAGAG
>CAVNYN010224562.1:22052-39712 GCA_963692815.1 Nyctanthes arbor-tristis
CCCCCCCCCCCCCCCCCCCCCCCCCCCCCCCCCCCCCCCCCCCCCCCCCCCCCCCCCCTGCTGGGAGGTATTCAATATTTGAGGACAGTGAAATGAGTTGAGCAAATTGTACAAGAAACTGTAGCCAAAATAAACATTTCTTCGAGACACCAGTGATCGTCAATAGAGTTATATGCAGTATCACATGGAACACAACAATTTATTCAGCGACCATACAACCTGATATTAAATGGAAATCTAATTTCAAGGAACTACATGGCATGACATCCTGTGGTACATCATTGAACAAAGTAAAATTACATGCCAAATGAAGAACTTAACCCTTTGAATGTAATTATTAAGCCACAGTATCAATCCATCAAGAAAGATTAATGTATCATAACATAAATATTATGAGTTATCATGAAGATTTCATATTTGTAGACATCTAAATGATTACTGATATTTAAGAAACAAAATAGCATTTTTTTTAAAATTAAAACCAAAATTTATTTAGTAAAACGAAAATGAGTACACGAGAAAAAAAAATAGCATTTTAAATGCTCTTTTAAGCACATTAATGCCTTGTATGAACAAGGTTTATCCAGTATACATCTAATATCTAAGAAAAGTTAGGGGCACAAGTTACAAAAATTCACACCAGCATAATAATGACCAAAAGAATTATACCTTTGCAGTTGGATGGATTTTCGCTGATGGATGTATAAACACATCACCAGATATTGTAGCATTCTTTGTACCATCTCCACTTGCCAACAGATGGGGTGAGGTGATTCTGAATTGGGCAAGATACAAGCCAGAACTTTTCAGCGACATTCTACATAATAGGAACCCTCAGTCAGATGAAAATTTCTAGACACATATGAGGTGGTAGAGGAAGAAGTATGCATAACATCTTTAGCTCACCCGGGATTTTTTATTTGTTCCCAGAAGTCAGTGGTTTCATATATGTATAACTGCTTTTTCCCAGAAAGAGGAGTTAGAATGTCTTGATCCAATCTTACAAAATCTGTGGGAAGACTCCTGTCGATGAACTTGTATGAGGAGGGAAAGTTGACTAAATTCAAGAAGTTCTCTAAAACAAATAACGAGCAAAAATAATAATATTCTTTTCCCTGAATTGACAGATCAACCATGAAGATACAAGTTTTTGCAATATTTTGTACTATGAATGCAGATATTTCAGACCAAAAAGAGCAAGTGCATGACTCAACCCATAAAATACAACAGTCCCTCAAGAAGCTGTAAGACTTTCATATTATACTTTTATTATTCAGGTAATTGAGGTTCAATCCGGAGGTGTTATTTTATTCAGGTAACTGAGGTTCAACCTGGAAGCTACATGCAAGTAGCAGGTTAGATAAATATCACTGTCACACATCCAACATGATATTGTGGGTGCCACCAGAAAAAATGCAACGGTGGTGACATTTTTACTGCTTTTGATCGATGGCTCATAAGATTTAACATCTCTGAAATCTGAGAAGCATGAAACAAATAACAAAAATGAGGATGATGACATGGAAGTGTTATCATCCTAAATAAGGCATAGATGAGATGAGAATATACAATGAGTTGAGACGATGAATGCTTAGAATAGATTAAGGGAAAAATGACTTTAGCCATTGCGATATCTTTTGAGCAGATCGAAAGAGAAACCCTTAAATCAGAAAGGCACTGTGATGAATATTACAGGAATCCTCCTAAGTTAGGAAACATGCAATTAGGGATTGTGTGTATATTCCTACCTATTGTATAGTTCCCTTATATAGTCTAAGTAATGTGTATAAATAGATATACCTAGATGAATGAGAAATACAACGGCATAATTTCTCTTCTTGCTCTACACTTATTACATGGCATCAGAGACATAAAATTTTGTGGGTTTGAAATTCGGAGTGTTTGGGTGCGGGAGAGGGGCTACCGAAACAGTGTTCACTGGCACCGGAGCATTTCCAGTCGACACTGCCACTCAGGGGAGGAGCGCCTGCCGCCTATCTACCGTCCGCCGGAATTTCACCGTCAGAAGCCGCGCGTGTGGCGTCAACGTAACCTGCTACAGTCTCTTCTGCCAGCGCGTGGAGGCAGGTGAACCGGCCGCCATCGTCCGGCCATCTTGTGCTAGGGTCGTGGTAACCTACCTGGTCCGTTCCCGATAAGATCCAGGCGATTTGGAGCTGTTTCGAATTTTTAGTGACGTTCTTCCATTCGGTAAAGTGTTGGTGTTGTCAGTCTTTGATTTCTGATTTGTGTGGATTGTTCCTTTGATAAAACATGTCTGAAACGAAGGCTGTGACTGTCGCGGATGTGGTTCCTGTTATGTCAAAAATCACAGATCACAAACTTGACGGTACAAATTATCCGGATTGGAGACAGACCATTGAACTATATTTGCTGAGTATTTCCATGGACGGACATTTGGCGGATGATCAACCTAACGAGGGTAACACTGGGATAACATGGATAAGAGAGGATGCTCGTTTGTTTCTCCAAATACGCAACTCCATTGATAGTGAGGTAGTTGGTATGGTGACTCACTGTCGAACTGTTAAAGCTTTGATAGAGTACTTAGATTTTTCGTACTCTGGGAAGGAGAATATCTCTCGTATCTATGATGTGTGTAAAGCTTTTTACAGGGCAGACAAGGGTGATAGGACTCTCACCAAGTATTTCATGGATTTCAAGAAAACATACAAAGAACTAAATATGTTGCTTCCTTTCAGCACAGACGTGATTGTACAACAAACTCAGCGCGAAAAGATGGCTGTTATGAGTTTCTTGGCTGGTCTTCCATTTGAGTTTGAGACAGCTAAGTCATAGATTCTCTCGGGGTCTGAGATTTCCTCTCTTCATGAAGCTTTTAGTTGGGTTCTTCGTACAGAAAGCTCACCACCAGTTCAGCTTGCTCAACCTAATAGTCCTCTTGTGAGTCGTGGTAGCACGTCTGCGTCTGGAAAACAGCAATACAGACATGGAGGTAATAAAAGCTTGGGTTCTAACAGTACTGGCATTCGTGGACAGGAGGCAGGGGAAGTGATCTGTCACTATTGTCATCGACCAAGTCATGTTAAACGTGACTGTCAGAAGTTGAAGAGAGCTCAGTCTGCTCATGTTGCATCTACCACTGAGACATCTGAGCAGTCTGTCACAATATCTGCTGAGGAATATGCACGACTGACTCAGCATTCATCACCTCAATCCAATTCCATTACTGCTATTGCCGAGTCAGGTAAACCCAAAACATGTCTTGTTTCCTCCTCGTCTAAATGGGTAATTGATTCTGGTACCACAGATCATATGACGGGTAATCCTAACCTTTTCTCTACCTTTCAGTCACAAAAGTCTTCCAATCCTATTACTTTAGCTTACGGTTCAACCTCTTATGCCATTGGATCTGGAACAATTAATCCTACATCCTCACTTCCATTGTCATCTGTCCTTAGTTTACCTCAATTATCTTTTAATTTGATGTCTGTTAGTAAAATTACTCGTAATCTGAAGTGTTCTGTCACATTTTTCCCTGATTATTGTATGTTCCAGGATCTTATGACGAAGAGGATTATTGGTAAGGGACATGAGTTGGGAGGTCTCTACATTCTTGATACACAAGTACCAAAGCCCATTGCTTGTGCCGGAGTTGTCACCCCTTTTAAGCACATTATAGGTTGGGTCATCCATCTCTTCCAGTACTCAAGAAACTTTGTCCACAGTTTTCTGCTATGTCGTCTTTCAATTGTCAGTCTTGTCAGTTTGCTAGGCACCATCGGCTTAGTTCTAGTCCTAGAGTCAATAAATGAGCTATTGCTCCTTTTGAGTTAGTTCATTCTGATGTTTAGGGTCCGTGTCCTGTAGTTTCTAAAACTGGGATTTGATACTTTGTTACTTTTGTTGATGACTACTCTCGAATGACATGGTTATATTTTATGAAAAACCGTTCTGAATTGTTTTCCCATTTTTCTACCTTTTGTGCTGAAATTCAAACTCAGTTTGGTGTGTCTGTACAAACATTGAGAAGTGATAATGCTAAAGAATACTTATCAGAAAATTTCCAAAGATATATAATCCAAAATGGTATCCTTCATCAAACATATTGTGTGGACACACCATCTCAAAACGATGTGTCTGAAAGAAAGAATCAACATCTTCTTGAAACTGCCAGAGCTTTGTTATTTCAGATGCAAGTTCCCAAACATTTCTGGGCAGATGCTGTTTCTACAGCTTGTTTCCTAATCAATAGAATGCCTTCTTCTGTTTTGTCTGGTGATTTCCATTTTCTGTTCTCTTTCCTAGTAAAGCATTGTTTCCCATTGAACCTAAGATTTTTGGTTGTACTTGCTTTGTTAGAGATGTCCGACCCCATGTTACAAAACTAGATCCTAAATCTTTGAAATGTGTCTTTCTGGGATACTCTCGTGTCTAAAAGGGATATAGATGTTATTGTCCTAGTCTTAACAGGTACCTTGTGTTAGCTGATGTGACCTTTTGGGAGCATACACCGTTTTCTTCATCTACAGAGTCTATTCCTCAGGGGGCGGATGACGATTTCCTTATCTATACCGTTACCTCTTCATTAGATTCTCCTCCATCAGTTTCTACTAGACCTGCCATAACATAGACTTACAGTCGTAGGCCCCAACCCTTTAATCCAGCTCCTGAGCCTACTGTTGCACCTGTTCTGGACTCTCCCAGTTCATGTCCTGATGAGCCAGTGTCTTTTTCATCGGATCCATCTTCCAGTGATGGTCTTCCTATTGCTCTTCATAAAGGTAAACGTACATGCACCTACCCAGTCTCTTCTTTTGTGTCTTAGAATCATCTGTCCTCTTCTTGTTGTTCTTTTATTGCGTCTTTAGTTTCTATATCTGTTCCTAAAACTGTTCATGAAGCTCTAGCCCATTCTGGTTGGCGTAATGCTATGATTGAGGAGATGAATGCTTTAGATGATAATGGCACGTGGACATCGGAGAATTTGCCTACGAGAAAACAGACTATTGGATGTAAATGGGTGTTTGCAGTGAAAGTTAATCATGACGGCTCTGTAGCTCGACTAAAAGCCAGCCTCGTTGCTAAAGGATATGCTCAGACATATGGAGTAGACTATTTTGATACTTTTTCGCCTGTTGCTAAGCTTACTTCTGTCAGATTATTCATTTCTATGGCAGCCACACATCACTGGCCTCTACATCAATTGGATATTAAGAATGCTTTTCTTCATGGAGATCTTCAGGAAGAAGTGTATATGGAGCAACCCCCCGGTTTTGTTGCTCAGGGGGAGTATGGGAAAGTGTGTCGCCTCTGTAAATCTTTATATGGCTTGAAACAGAGTCCTGGTGCGTGGTTTAGCAAGTTTAGTCAGGCTATTGAAACGTTTGGCATGCAGAAGAGTAAGTCTGATCACTCTATTTTCTACAGACACTCTAATAGTGGCATCATTCTGTTAGTTGTGTATGTAGATGATATTGTCATTACAGGTAGTGACTCTGCAGGGATTTCATCCCTTAAATCCTCCCTTCATACTCAGTTTCATACCAAAGACTTGGGAATGCTACGTTATTTCTTGGGTGTTGAAGTGACTATAAGCAAGAAGGGAATATTCTTGTCTCAGAGGAAGTATGTGCTTGACTTGCTATCTGAAACAGAAAAGTTGGGAGCCAAGCCATGTAGTACTCCAATGATTCCTAGTATACAACTTACTAGAGATGGTGAGTCATTTGAAGAACCCGAAAGATATAGAAGACTGGTTGGAAAGCTGAATTACCTCACTGTGACTCGTCCAAATATTGCCTACTCAGTTAGTGTGGTAAGCCAGTATATGGCATCTCCAACCATTGATCACTGGAAGGCCGTGGAACAAATTCTATGCTATATAAAAGGAGTACCAGGGCGTGGGATTTTGTATGCTAATTATGGTCACACCATAATTGAATGTTTTTCATATGCTGATTGGGTAGGGCCGAAGGAAGATAGAAAATCAACTTTAGGATACTGTATTTTTGTTGGTGGCAACTTGGTCTCATGGAAAAGCAAGAAACATAATGTAGTTTCACGTTCAAGTGCTGAGTCTGAGTACAGGGCTATGGCGAAATCAGTTTGTGAAATCATGTGGATATATCAGCTACTCAGAGAAGTGGGTTGTAAGGTCTCCATGCCAGCTAGGCTGTGTTGTGACAACCAAGCTACGCTCCACATTGCATCAAATCCAGTTTTTCATAAGCGAACTAAACATATTGAGATTGATTGTCACTTTGTTCGTGAGAAGATTCAGCAAGGTTTAATTTCTACATGCTATGTGAAAACTGGAGAACAGTTGGGAGATATCTTCACAAAAGCACTTAATGGAGTTAGAATTGATTATCTTTGTAACAAGTTGGGCATGATCAACATATATGCTCCAACTTGAGGGGGAGTGTGATGAATATTATAGGAATCCTCCTAAGTTAGGAAACATGTAATTAGGGATTGTGTGTATATTCCTACCTATTGTATAGTTCCTTTATATAGTCTAAGTAATGTGTATAAATAGATAAACCTTGATGAATGAGAAATACAACAGCATAATTTCTCTTCTTGCTCTACACTTATTACATGCACAATCTTGATAAGACAAGTTAGGCCTAAATTACCAAAAAAAAAAAAGATTTAGGCCTAAATATTTCTCCATTATACACTACAAGGCATGTATGTCCATCGAAATGACAACAGGAAAATTATCTTATCACAGCCAGGAGCTATTGGAGGACTGGGCCGGAAGTGTGAGCCATATATTAAACACAGCTAAATTACCATTTATATATATATATATATTTTTCGTTTTTGAAGTGTAAGCCGTATATTAAACACATCTAAATTACCATTTATATATATATATATATATTTCTTTAGCCATAGGTTAAACACAGCTAAATTACCATTTATATATATATATATATTTCTTTTTTTTTTTTTTTAACAAGCTAAAAATATTTTCCCCCAATTTGGGGGGAGGGCAGGCCCACCATGCCCCCCGGGCTACGCCATTGATCTTATGCATGAACTTGCAGTAGATCTATTAGAACATAGTGAAGAAGTAATTTTGCTTACTCTAAAATTTAACTATAACAATAACTTGAGGGTGGCTAAAAGAATTGTTTTTTTCCACCCCATTGATCCAGATATGTACATAAAAATGATCATGTAATTCTATAGTGGAGGTTATACCTGTTTGCTGGCTGAAGTGCTTCGAAGCTAGATACACGCCTTAGCATAGCTGTAGAATTAAAAGGACCAAATATTATGAGAAGTTGGGCATTGGATTCCCAAAATTTTTCGTAAAGACAAGGATAAGCAACAAATTCTCAGCCACAACATAACTTCTATGCTTCATTCACGTAGCACATATTAAAAATGAAAATACAATCATCAAGGTAATAAATCACAAACTTTCAAAAATTTCTGATTCTACTGAGATCTATTAGTTTGTGGAAATTGAACTTCCAATATATTGCCAGAACTTTTCAATATCAGAAATAACAAATTGAGCAACGAAGAAGTACTAACCTCTGTCTTTTCTCTGTGCAGATACACCTTGAATAGCTGTAAAGATGTCAAGGGTAAATATGTAGACACCACAATTTATACGGTCACTCACCTGATTTATTCCAGGGAAGCAAAATAGAAGAAGGCATCAGCTGATGAAATCATGAAGCATGATAAAAATTAAATACTAGCTGAATCTCAAGGGTTCTTACGTACAAAAGTTTCAGGTTTCTCTGTGTAGTGCAACAGTTCATTAGTAACAGGATCTGCTACAACTTCCCCAAACTGGTATGCTGATTCAGGTGACACCTGCAAAATGGATGGTAATACAAAAATGAGTACACAACAAACAGAAGAAGGAAACATGTCGAGGAACCGTGATAATTAACTGAATATTTTATTGGACAATGGTATAGAAATAGGACTACCAACCTTAATTGCCAAAATAGTTCCAATTCCACCATATCGTCTGTGAGCCTCTGCAAATAGAAGGCATCAACCAGCATTTTATTTTTATTCAGAAAAGACTGCCAGATCTATAAAAGATTTAAACCCTGAAACTGTACATTTCCACCCTCTAAGTAGCAAAGATAATGGAAAAATAGAGAAAATTACCTAGCATCTCAGGCAATGGAAAACTACAGCAGATGTCGCAGTTCAGCAAAACAATGTGTGACTGTCAGGTAAAATAGAACACATTTCTTAACAAAGATGTCGAGAAAGGACTGGAAACAAAAGATAATTGTTTAATTATTTTGTTTCGTTGCTATTATTATAAACTTGTGCTTTATTTTCCTATTAAAATATGAAATAACTAATATGAGATTGTTGATTCAAACCGGGCTGTCATCCATGATCAGATCCCTGAAGTTATAAAGGCCACCAGCTGAACCATGTGGCTTATCCTCTCTCAAATATCTAATAACCAAAAGAGCAACAAGAAACAACACTGTAATTCAATGTTCAACCGGTCTAATTATGGTAACCTTTAATACACAAGAAAATTTTAATGAAGCACTGAAATTACCTGACAGGAACTCTAAGCTCATTAGAAACTGAAGAGACAAATAATGCAAATTCGCGCTCCTCGTAGAAACCAATGAGATAAATCTGTGCCAGATTTGGGATCTGATTTACAAATACTGAAGGAAAGTTAATTTATTGATCAGCGCCCAGACAGTCAATGAACGAGATCCATGCCATATTCTAGATTTACATTTTATCTACTCAAATTTAAAAGCTCTTACACGAGAAATCTGACAAGAAAAACTAACTTCTAGTCTCAATAATAAGCAATGCCAGGTAAAATCTTTCAATCTTGTCTTACTGCAAACATTAAAATGGACATTTTATACCCTTTTACAAGCAGAGATGGGATGATGAACCATTGCTCGTCCGGCCAATGGGAAAAGTGGCTTCGGAATGTTCAAAGACAGTGGTCTGAATCTAGTACCTACATTATCAAAATTCCATTAAAACACAAAATGAATGAAGGGGTCTCATTATCATCACAAAAACTCAACTTTAACCCCAATAGAATCAAGAGAAAGATTCATCTTCTCCAACCTAATTATTAGAATTGCAATTCATACTACCCAATTTCAAGATTTGCAATCAAATACATAAAAAAGGTCCAATTAAATTATCCAGAGTAATTGAATCGCGATCACCAATAAAAAATTCAGTATAACTAGATAGATTAATTACTTTAAACTCATTCATTAACATACCTTTAGTCGGCCCACCCACCATGATTACAGCAACAACTTTCTCTTCGGTGCTCCCCATGAATTTCGCTCTGAAATCCTAGACCCAGATCTCAAATTTCACTATACAGCCTTTTTAAATATTGAAAACACCTCCAATTCTACAGAGTTTTAGTCTACTTCAATTGAATATAATGGACCAACGTCGAGGACAAAAATTGACAGTTGAGCAAAGAAACAGAGCACTGAAACAGAGTAGAATACAATAAATAGACCAATTCCACCAAACTATAATAACAGAAGGATAGAGAGTGGGAATATGTGATGGGAATAAGAATATTATAGAAGATATCCAAATCTAATAGACTATAGGAGTCGATTTTCTTTGTTTGTTACGTAGGATTGGAGGAGTGGACATGAAAGCAAAGGTAGAACCTTTCCACCTCTGTTTTTTCACGTGGAGCGTCTGCCAAATATGTACGCCCTACCAAACGTTAGCTGTTTTCTTAACGAGCTTTTACTTGGCTGGTAACGAGTTATACGATATCTCTATCAAGATGGTACCATATGCCGCGATCGACTAATATAAAGGCAAGCTCCACGAGAGCATCTCTAATGCATATAGTTGTGGTCTTGAGTCATGATAGAGCCATAGAGAGAAATACATCTTTTTTAATTAAAAATGAATAATAATGAGTGTAGAAAAAAAGAGGGAAAAATAAAAAGAAGAGAGATAAATAGAACTTTAAAAATAAAGACAAAATAATAGTGAAAAATCTTGAATGAAGGTCTATTTTTAGACTTTACACGTGAAATGATGAAGGAAAAGTAAGGAAAAAGTTGTGTAAATGAGAGAAAAATAATTAAAAGAAAAAGAAAATTAGAAAAAATAGAGCCCAAGAAATTTTTTTGTCTTCCCCTCTATTTTTTAGACCATGCACTAAGACTAATTATGTGTTTGGTTAGAAGTTGGATTACAATTTAGATTATAATCTACTACGTGACATGATTTTATAACTTGTTTTTTATAAAAAGCAAACAATTAGGATTTAACTTTTACTTTTTGACTTTTTGAACAAAATGAAACTAATAAAATGATACTATATGACAGATTATAATATAAATCATAATCTGTCCAAGTTGCCAAACACCTTGTAAAGCGTTGGAGATGCTCTAAGCTTGACAATTTACACCAACCTGTCGGTTATCTTTTTATTGGCTTGTATTGAAAACGGAGAGGGTAGATGGCATACGTTTCCGATAGGGGGATTAGTTTTTTTTTTAATTAGTTCTATATTCTCTTTTTTTTAGTTAATTTTTTAATTTTATAATATACTCTCATTTATAGTTCGTAGTAACTAACAATAAAGAAGAATTAAAGTAAAATATTAAATAAATCAAATTGTATATTAACAAATACTCCCACCATCCCACAAAGATATTTCCCTTCAATTTTTCACATTGATTGAGAAAATTTAATTAATATTGTTAGAAATATACAATTTAATAATACATTTCATAATTTGCCTTTGATTTATTTAATATTTCACTTTAAATCTTTTTTATTGTTGATTACTATACATAATAAATAGGGGTATTTAGAAAACTAAAAGTTAAATAAGGAAAGAGAAATATAATTTGAGACATATCAAAAAGAAATAGGGGAATATATTTTTGGGACATGGGGAATATATTGTTAAATTGTACATTTTCAATAACATTAATGACCTTTTTTTAATTTTTGTGAAAAATGAAAAGAGAATATCTTTGTTGGACAAGGGAGTATTATTAATGTACTATTGTACATTGGATTCGGAACATAAGATTGAGATGACATAGTACCATGTAGCTGATACTTTATTAAAAATTCTAGAGAGACATGAAAAAAGGACATTAATAGGTGATTTTTTATGTGGCACACTTATATTGGATAATAAAAAAATAGTCATGTGATTATCACCCAATAAATGTGTGCTACATAAGAATGTCACCTATTAATGTTACTTTTATATGTCTCCCTAGAATTTGCTCATACTTTATTAGTTATTACCACATATTAGTAATGTACATGAATAGTTTTTTCCCAAAAAAAAAAAAAGTAATGTATATGACTAAGAAGATTGAAAGTATATATCAAGGCCTTTGTAGTCTAGTAACATCCGTATTAATTGTTTACACCATTGGTCAATGGTTCAATTCCCCTCCCCTACAATTCCCCTATAATGTCAAAAAAAAAAAAAAGATTGGCAGTATATAGCTAGAAAAACTCTCTATTTCTTTTTCAAAAATTCTAAAGAGATGTGAAAATATGATATGAAAACTGACATTGTAAATGTGACACAGTATGTATAAGGGATGAAAAAGAGCCCATGTGATCATTTACTAATAAAGTACCAAATAAGAGTGTCAATTTTTTATGTCACATTCTCATGTCTCTTTATAATCACTCTTTCTTTTTTTTTTTTTTTTTTTTTCAGGATAAAACTTCCATCACCGTAATGAAATTCAATTTGTAGTAAGAATGATGTGCCAACTAGAGCTGAAGCAAAGGTAATAGAGAACGATTCCAACGTCGTGTCCAAAATTTTGAAAGAGCTAAAAGGCTTCAAAATAGCGTTCTTGACATTGGCATGTAGGTCATGAAAACTTTATCAATGGTAACATATATAAGGATCCTCTTTGAAATTTACAGCATTCGAAATTCTCTTCACAATCTTTGCCCTCAAACTTCCATGTCAAATTTTGTTACATTTCTATGTTTTACGAGACAGACTTTTAGCAGGAGAGAACATTTTATCGTTGTCACATTCCAAATAAATAGAAAAGCATTTTATCGTTGTCACATTCCAAATAAATAGAAAAGCTTTGTAAATATAATGCAATTCACTATAAGATGCACTGAAGAAAAGAAATCTGTTTTTATTCAAGAGTCGTTCATATTGTCAATTTGCTGGTTTTGCTAGAGGTATCATTTTACAGAAGAAAATGCAGATGCAGCATGAAGTTTATGCCATCTCAATGCTGCAATCAGATGCCTGGATCAACCTTCTCAGTGAACATGATGAATAGCAGTTTGTCAGTTCATGTCTCACAATACGCAGTTCAACTCAGAGTAACAGTTTCAGGCATCATGCAATCCAGACCCAGACGAAGTTTTCATAGCTTGGAAGGAGACTGGTACCATCCCCATGGGTCAGCAGATACATATTGGGTGACTTGCTTCACATTCAAGTAGTTGTTCAAACCCCTGAGGAAAGACCAAGTTATTTAGTTTTTTGACAGTCTTCCATATCATTATATGAAAACGGAATTTGGGCTTTAACATAAGAAAAAAATATACCTTCCAACTCAAATTAGAATGGGTATAACAAGCGAATAACAATGTACTTTGTTTAAAAAAAAAAAAAAGAATGACACAGAAATCTTAACATTACCATTCTCCAAGTTCCCGCCCAAAGCCACTTCGCTTTTTGCCACCCCAAGGAGCTTGAGAGAAGCATGGCTGCGAGCAGTTGACCCAAACAATCCCAGCCTGAAAAGCCTGCAAAAATGGAAGAAGATAACACCCCAGTTATCACCAACATCATGTAGTCATCATGTTTGTTGAGGTTAAGATGCCACTAACGAATTATTTTATATAAGCAATGCTCTAAACCAGACACCAGGCTGCCCGAGTTTAAAAATATTGTCCATAAGAGAAAATAATTCTCACCTTGGTCATCCGCTCACACCTTTCAAGATCTTCTGATAATACAGCAGCAGCCAGACCATAACTGTCAACAGTATCCAGTGACTGAGAATGAAAACTTTAAATGACAAATAAAGGTCTCCCGTCTCCAGGAACTAATGCATCAAGGATAACAAATAGTCAACTCACTGGGTATCATTTGCTAGTTCAATGGCTTCCTCTTCAGTTGTGAATGTTTTAACACAAAGAACCGGTCCAAATACTTCTTCTCTCCAGATTTGCATAGAGGTCTTTACATCTGTTATTATGGCTGGTTCGACAAAGTAACCCTTCTTTAAATGCTGCAAATCAATCATAAAGATACATAAATGTCACTATAAGTTAATTCAGAAACTTGAATACGCTGTTATTATGGAATTTTACCTGAGGACGTTCACCCCCACACAAGATGGCGGCACCTTCATCCTTCGCTGTTGAGATGAACTTCATTACTTTCTCATACTGAAGAAAACCACATTAAGTAATCAGTAACATAATTTCTGATATCTCCACTCCAAATAGCCCCACCAAAAAAAAGGCAGAAGATGCATTTATATCTTCACAGACCACAGTATGTGTGCACGATATACTACAAAGAACTGAAACATAACATTCTCAACAGCTTCTACCCACAAAAAATTTCTTATTACGTAGAAGATTCTGCCGTGTGCTCTTCCGATCTGAAAAATTTATGCTGGCAATGATGGGAAACATTCATCTCCATATCTTACTTGAGTTTGAGATGACAGAGGCAAAAATACAAGCTTTCTTACCTGTCCACTGCTAACTACAGGGCCAAGCCTACAGCCTTCCTCTAAGGGGTCTGAAATTTTGATGTTCTTACACCATTTGACCAGCTTGTCCAAGAATTCTGCTGCAATGCTTTCCTGAAATATTAGTCCAGAAGTTGAAAAGTTACTAATACTGGTACACAGCCTTCAGAATAAACATTAGTACATAAAAAGTCTTCACTCCAAGAGTTAAACAGGGGGGGGGGGGGAAAAGGAAAATCTCTGTTTATGCCTCAACATATTAACATGTGCAGTTTTTTATTCACTCGTGAATACCCCATTTCTAACAGGGAGAACTTATCAACAAATGACAGCACAAGAAAAGTATAACTAGGCCGATATATTGAATCTCGTTTGTTGTTAAAGACTAATGTCCAGGAATTTGTGCATAAATAAATTATGTGCCTCATTTTTGAAGTTTGGAATGGTGTGCAACTCTTATGGGAAAGTGAAATGTGAGGGAGGCGGACAAGGAAGGTTAGCAGGATGTAGGGAGACACAGTTTGGAGACTAGATAACAGGTTGGAGATGCAAGGCCAATGTCAAGAAGTAAATATACATGAAGGTATATTGAGATTTGGAAAAGTTGCAGCAGTTTCTGACCTATTAGCACTATAGCAAGTTGGTCCCCAGTTTAATTTCTTTGACAGCACAATACCCAACTTTTGGACTTTTTAGCACCCATAAGTCCTCACTACGCAGTTTTTGCCAAATTGCTACTTAATTACACACCCTCAGAAGACACAAAATTGCAGAGATACGGCTAAGCACATGAGTTACATATACATGTGCATTTTTAAAAGCTAATTTGACATAACTCTTCTCTACGGACTAATGGAGTGAATTCAAATAGATGGGATAAAGCTCTGAATGTTGTAAATTGAACTGCTAACTACATAATTCATAATTGAAGATTAGTGGTATAATTCACGGATTACGAATTAGGAACCACCACTTCAGTGCCTAATCACAAACAAGGAGAAAAATTAAAGAAAACAGAAAGTGTCAAACAATGGAAAGCAAGAGCAGCAGTAAAACATTGAGGTGCACTCCAAATCGTTGAGCAGAAATCACGCCAGATTTATGGGCAGATAGCATAGGTGGCTGGTTTGGAAGTAGCTTGGCTCCAAAAGCAGCAAGCCCAACACAAGCCGGAGCCACTCCATCAATCTGGAGCTCCCCCATGCAGACCCATAAGATAATATGAAGTAACATAATCCAAGAACTTACTGTTTACAGGTCAGCAGTTGCCTTTGCTTTCAACCCTTTTTCTTACTTATCTAGATCTTATACAAGGTTTTTGATTTCTTTTACCATATTTTGTGTGTTCAGAATTTACCAGGAAAATAAATTATTAACATACTTGACATTACTCCTGAGGTGTAAAAAGTGAAGGAAACAGCTGCTACGATAGAGCCTTCATGAAGAAAATGAACAGATTTATAGCTGAAAAGACGGGAAGACTACTCAAACATGGATGATAGCTGAGTAAACAATATGATATATGCAGAATTCACAGCCTCATACTTACATGAACAAGAAGTCGAGAAGTGGCGCTGCAAATCTGACCATTTGTCCAAAAGCAACCAAAGAGAGACCACTCAGCAGCTGTTTTCAATGATAAACATGAACAAAAATACTGAGTAATTTGACCATAGGTGCATATTATAATATTGAAACAGGGCATGCACATTAACACGTGATCCTTTTAGAAGGGTAATCGTAACCCGAAGAACTCGTCACAAAAATTTTCTAATATTTATCGTAAGTTCTGCTTGGAGTTTGTATAACAAACCCACTCCCACCACCCAGTGCGTGGGTGGGTGCCAGCCCATGCACAAGTGCTTGCATGTAGGTTAAAACAGGGAGCAGGGGTCTGGCGTTGTAGATGTTCATGCCCCTTTACTTTGATCCAAATTTCCAGTTGAGTCAAATGATATTAATGCATTTGATCTAAATCATGCATATACAAACTCAGGTTGTAATTGTAGTTCACGAGGTTCAAACCTTTATCAAGGTCAACATCTTCAAATACAACAATTGGACTTTTCCCACCAAGCTCAAGTGTAACAGGCTGCAAGGAGCATAAGAATTAAAATAGTTTGAGTGTACATTTCTATAGTTGACAAGAATGATGCATAACTAGGACTCATCTCAACCATACCTTAACAAGTTGAGCTGCAGCGCTCATAATTTTGCTTCCTGTAGCACTACTACCCGTAAATGCTATCTGTCAATCAATTACACAATCACTGTCACCTGATGGAAATATTCAACACAAAGCATGAAGAGTAGAATATTTCACCTTGTCAACATCAGGATGAGATGCCAAAGGAGCACCAGCTTCCGGCCCCAGTCCTGTCAGAATATTGAGAACGCCAGGTGGAAGCCCTACCTCTTTACATACTTCACCTAACTCTAAACAAGTTCTGCAGTTGAAATTGTAGGTGTAATTGTACAGCCAAATATATTCACGGAGCCAAGAAAATGAGTATTGATAAAGAGTTACATTGATGCTAATTCTGATGGCTTAAGTATTGCAGTACACCCGGCAGCCAGGGCAGGGGCAACTTTCCATGTAGCCATTAGTAGAGGGTAATTCCTATAATAAAATGAAACAAAGTTTGTGTCAATCACTACCATGCTCCCACTTGATCCACAATAGATCATCAGTGTAATTCACGGCTAAAAGACATAATCAGGGCAGTGAAGAAAATCATCTTCGCATCATTTCTAAAGTGTTATATATGACAGGCTATTCATTAGTTCACGGGTTGCATCCATGCCAAAAACTAACCTTCATGGTAGTATAGCAGGTTTAGTCTCTTTCAACAAAACTCAATGATAGTTTCAGTGATAACTCTTCTATGATAAATACATTGCTTAGACACACTGCGTCTAAAACAAACCATGGATGCAGTTTTAGATAGCAGCTTCCATTTGCTTGTTGTCTTTCTTGTTTTCCATGTTAGTTCAAGGGTGTACTTAGAGAGCAAAGAAAACACCATTAGCCTATTGCTGAATTTAATGCCCCCGTACTCATATCTTCTCCAATTTCTCTGGGAGAAAGTCAACATGAATGGGCAGTAAGGAATGCCAAAAGTCAAGATGCAATAAATCTTTAAGAACTTGCCGAGAAATACAAACTTCTGAATTAATGCAATTCATATTGCAGCCTAATTTATCCATATGATGTTTCAAAAATTCTAATAGAAAAAAGAAACTTATTTAAGAATTATAGTTGAGTGTGAAGATCTCTAGCAATATTAGATAGCTGTGCATATGCAAAGTCAAGCCACACACAATTTCACCCAATCAGCAAACATAGATAACAAGAGCAGAAAACAAAGAAAGAGTTATTCTGGCATGTATTTGTAATGAGTGATTTCTACATAAAGGGACTGGCTAAGAGGAGCGAAGTTCCATTTTTTTCTTTTAATTGATAAGATAAATATAAGAACCACCTAAAGAAGCAGCACCCACCATGGCGTAATCAACCCAATAACACCAAGGGGTTCTCTCAAAACGTGACACTTGAATGCCTCCATCGGAAGAGAAACAGGAGTCTTTTGGTTTGAATCCAAAGCTTCAGCAAGCTCCGCATGATATTCAAAACATCCAGCAACATCATCCTGGATGACATAAACATGCATGAAGCCATGGGTAACATACAGAAGCAGAAAAGCATTTCACCAGGTATCTAAAACATACTATATCCCAAGCCGCTTCATCCAATGGTTTCCCACAGTCGATTGCTTCAAGTTTTGCTAATTCAGATTTCCTTTCTGTAATCTACATGTCAGAGAAAAGAGTAAGCAGCCAGACATCTAAACCAAGAAAATTATCCTAAGGATGATCATAGTAATGGGGGTATACAAGCCAGATATACAGATACAATAACTAGCAATTTGAAATTTTTTA